>CAODLS011499078.1:0-16817 GCA_948243855.1 Flueggea neowawraea
ACTTACCATATAAGTCAAAATGACCATACCAATGATAGTTACAAGAAATCATCAAATGATTTAAGGAAATCAAAGAGGTCATCACATGAATTCGTCACCAAATCGATATTTACATATCTCTTGAATACTTACTTTAGACATTTGTCTCTGAAGTCAAAGGAATCACCAAAGGATTTTATCGCAAGATCAATAACTGCATGTTACTTTCACCATTAGGCTATCTTACTAATCCATCCAGGATAGTTCCCAATTATCATATACTAAATATCCTCAAAGTTAATAGGATCAAAAACATCTGTCTCAAATTTATTCCTTAATCGAACTGATCAGCTTCCAACAAAGTTATTAAATCTCTTCTCATATCGACAATAAATTCTTAAATGATTCCATTAACCATAGTCTTAGTATTTTAAAGCCTTAAGTACTCCAAGTACTATTTCACTCCAATAACACCAAATATTATACATGTCACAAAAATTGATATCGGATCTTAACAAATTCGACTCCAATAAATCACAAAATTATCTCAGAAACTATCATAAATTATATTATCAATTATTTTGACGGACTAACCCGTTATTTCCACAACATAACATACTTGGCAACATCGTTAAGCTCTTTCGCGCTTAACGGTCTCATTGTTCCATTTAATTTTTTGATATCGAACCTCAAATCAATCTCGCAAAATATTTCCAATAACAGATCATATATTAATCTCTTATTTCTCAATTCCCCAAATATGAAAATCCAAAAATACCATCATTTTTGTCTCACATAGCATGAATTCTTCGTTTTTGCGACATATCAAATATCAATCAACTTTATTAGTTATTGCCACCAATAACGAATCAGAAGTTCCCTCAAGTTTCTCAATTTCTCCAAAATACAAATAAGTCGAACACAACAGCAATTCGATTCCATACCAGTATGAACTCCTTGTTCACTTAACGTAACAAATTCCAAGGTTAACTGAAGTAACCTCAAATCATTTCATGCAACCTCAATTGCAGATATACTAATCTCAAATCAATTTAGAGAATCACCACTTCACAAATTACAAATCAATAATTTAGAGATTTAAGCTTAAATCGAAACACAAAACAAAAACTCAAAACGTTCTTCAAAGAACCAACCCAACAAAATGCATCAGATGAAAGGAAAGAGAGTGCTTGAAGTGAAATCTTACCTTTAGGAATGTTTGGAAACCAAGGAGAGGCAATGAGCAAGCAAAAAGAACTGATTGGGAGTGAAGAGAGACGAAAATGAGGTGTGGAGGCCAAAGGAATCGGGTTTGGGGTTTATATAGACCCCTGCCCAATGACAGTGTCGTTTCAGCAGACCGCATGGCTAACTCGAGTTATAAATCTTCTAACTCGAGTTAAACAATCCCTATATAACTCGAGTTATCCAAACTCTAACTCGAGTTATCCACTTGTTAATTCAGCTAAGGTAACACAAAGTGTTTTCTCAAACAACTCATTATTCTCGGAACTCGACAATGTCCAACCTTATAAAATATCATTATTAAACACCTCCAAACATTAAATTAACACCTCAAGACCTCATTAAACATATAATCAATACTCCAATTGATCAAGATCGAACCAGGACCAACTAAACACCAAAACTTTGTCAATTCATAATCATCAAACACCTAATCATCATTTTGAGTATTCAAGATCAAATTATAATCGAACAGATTGCTACAGAAACTCTAGACCAAAATGAACGGGGTATTACAATCATGGTCTTCATTCAGACTTGGCTGAACATATTTGGACTCGCTTCGAAAGTAACGAAGACAATAATTAATGTTAATTGTTATTTTGATTTATTTATATACTATTTTGCGAATCATTTGAGCAGTGTATTTCAGATCGTTCGCTTAATTTATTTTAATATTTTTGGACATTGAAAGTTATGTTTTGACTTATGAATTTTATTTTTCGTATTTGTCATTCAACTAATTAATAGAAAATATAATTTCGAAAAAATCACATAAATTATTCATCCGAATTAATTAAAATTAAAATTAAAATTATTAAAATTGTAATCTAATTTAAATAAAAGTATAACAAAGTATGTTTAATATATTTATTTATTGTGATTGTAGAATATTAATAAATTAATTGATAAGAAAAATAACTATAAGCCTTATATTTAAGTATAAAGATAAGTATAACTGTTCTGGGTAAGATTTTATTAAAAAAAATTAATATAAAATTGATGTGGAGTTTCCAAGAGTATCTTTTTTTTACTGCTTAGCACTTTTTACTTTCCCCACAAAATGGAGAGATTTGACAAAAGGAAAATTTAACAAATATTGGTCAAGTTTTTTCTTCCCTTTATCAATCTAACTAAACACATAATCATTTTTTTTACTTATTTTCTTCCTTTCCTCTTCATTTTTCATTTCTTCAACCAAAATAGCCTTCTTCTTTTTTCTTCATATGTGGAATTTTCCTGCCACTCATTTATGTTGCATGAAAAATGAAACGGAAACTAGAAACAGTATATTTCAAAGAAACAGAAAAGGGGATAAAATTTGTATATAATAAAAATTGATATTTTTGTATATATCAAAATATAAAAATGTATTCATAAACATCGAGAACTTGCAAAGCTCCTCATAAAAAATAATTTAAAAGTTTCATAGTCTCGGAAAGTCAATTATTGGGAAGTTATTTCTTATGAAGTGACTTCCTAACAAGTAATATACAATAATGTTTGGTTACTCTTTCGAATTGTGTTTGGTTTAAAAATGTACTTCTCAGGAATATTGTTAACAAAAAAAATCAGTAATACCCTTATTATTATTAAATTTAAACTAATAATATGAGAAAAATTAAATAAAAATTATTTATTTTTATTACATAAAATATATCCCTCATAAGAAATAAAAATATAGTTAATAATTCAACAATTCCATAATGAAGAAATTTTTTTACAAAAATTGGACGAAAATTAATTTATTTAATTAAATAAAAATATTTTATATATAATATATTTTGAAAATCTTAAAAATATAAAATATTTTTTTGTAATTTATATAAAATATTTATGAAATGATTTATACATTTTAAAAATAAATAAAAATTCGTAGGTAAATAATACTTTAAGGATATATTCGTAAATTTGATTATTGGCTATTAAGGAAGTTGGACTTCTTGACCCCTCTCAGGAAGTTACTTTTGGATGTCAAGGGGAATCAAACAGCTGACTTTCCAAGAAGTCCAATTATCTTTGTTCAATCAAGCAAATGAAGTTTTGAACTTTCCAAAAAGTTGCATTTCCTCCTTCCACTCAATCCCAACCAAGCAAGCATCTCCATCTCCTTGAGTAAATAAGTAAGTACTTTTTAACGACAGAAACATGTTCTTAAACTAAAAATGAGTTTCAATTTTTTTTGTTAATTACATAAATGGGCCAGCAACGGGTTCCTTGAGTTTTGGTTATCAAAACGTTCTTCTTAAATAAGTTTTCCATGCATTATATCCACTCATTAACGACTTTCCTCTACTCAAGGCTAGACATGGCCATTTGGAACCTAAACTGGCAAATCAAGGTGAATCAAACTGGACTGGTCAAACCCATTGAAAATTAGAAATGGATCAGAGCTATCACGACCCGATCTCGGACCCGTGACGGGCGTTTGAGGCGAACCCTCTGTAGAAGCCCGACCCATCTCGCACAAGCCTAAAAAACATAACTAAACCATAATATTGAAAACGATACCAAAATCATTTTTTATAAGTAGCAAGTAGAAATATAAATATTATTTGAAACACAAGTTTAAACAATAATTACAATATATCTGATAAATAATAAAACTTAATTAAATACCAAATAAGTTCCCAAAACATACACCCACAATCTAACCGGTTTGAAGCTACTAACAAAATAAACACTTGGGCCCGAACAAAAGGGCACTAACTGCAACTGCAGAAATGTCTCACCAGGTGTTGAATGTTAATAAGTCACAACCAAAATCACCTGTAATAACGAATACAATAACATAGATAGAAAAGGAAGGGGTAAGAACCCTACTGAGGAAACGACACTCCAGATCGCCTGGTACGTGCCTCACAAAGACTGTTTTGAAAACGGTTCAAAAACGGTACATGCAGATATAAGTGTACATACGTATACACACTATATATAGAGCAATACTTTTCAAAATTCATTTCTTAATGCTTCGCAAACAAAGTAGACAACAAATAGTTATACAGATTTGCTAAATATTTATTCCAAATAAAATATTTAGTTTTCAGAATATGAAATATCCAAAATATTTCCCTTTCAAAAACATTTACCAAAATTCATATCCATTTTCCCAAAACTGATAACAAGTCATAATATTTTTCAAAATACAATTGGAGAGAATTTTCCAAAATACTTCAGAAAGGTATATCCAAAAATTCATGTATAAACACACATGTGCCATTTAGATAATAGCTATCGAAAACCATTTCAAAAATGGTTACAATAATATCGGTAACATAACATCATAAGGTGATAGGGGACAAATAACAATAACAGTAACAATAACAGTGATGATTGTAGACTCTGCCACAGTCGATGTCAAATCATATGTTGGATCATAACACATGGTTACCGGCAACCCTGGTAGCTGGGCTTATCATAGCGTTGGTATACCAAAGGTTACGTTTATCCCGGTAACAAAGGCACCCGCGTATCTAAAGAGTTTATCTAAAACATATACAAATATTTATTTAAAAACATCTAAACAGGCAACATGTGCAACATACATCTTGTTTATTCAATAAATCAAATGTTAAACCGAAACATTTGTTAGCGAAACATCGCAACATACTAAACGTAGTATTTTTCCAAAAATACATTTAATCCAAAAACAATTATATGTTTAAGAAATATCTTAAAATCCAAACAGAGGATTTACTGCCGAAACCATAATAATTATTAAAGCATAATATTTATTTCAAAAACCATCATAATTCAACAAAACGATTTATTATGAAAACATAATAAATCTCAGAGTAGATTTTTCATTTTCTTTAAATCAAAAACAATTAATCATTTAGTAGTGCATA
Organism: Flueggea neowawraea; assembly: GCA_948243855.1. Taxonomy (NCBI): domain Eukaryota; kingdom Viridiplantae; phylum Streptophyta; class Magnoliopsida; order Malpighiales; family Phyllanthaceae; genus Flueggea; species Flueggea neowawraea. Next base: position 5,073 of record CAODLS011499078.1, read on the forward strand.
TCAAAAACAGTGAGAGATATATATTACGAATATATCCATTCAAAAATAGTAAGCTGATTATTAAACACATAACCAGGTTATTAAGTTAAACAATCCTTAGATTAGTCTAATTTCATATATATATTCTGAACACATCAAAACAATATAATTTAGAAAACACAGCCTATGTGTCTGAAGCTACCATTTTACTCACCTGGATATCCAAGATGAATGGCCCAAACACGTACCACTGGTGGTTGGCTAACCCCACATACTAGGATACATAGCTAAAATAGTTATCAAAGCAATATCAATGAAATGATATGGATACGGTACTGTGGAAGTACCGAAACGCAAAATGATGCAATGCAAATCCTCGAAGTCACCGAAAACCCATCTCGAGTGAGAATCTATCACTCTGCACCCAATATGAAAAATATCAACTCTGATCCTCCAATAATTCAAAATCACCAAAATTACACTTTTGGTCCTTTCGATGGAAAACTACACCAAAACATCCAAATCTCGATTCAATTAATGGAAATCAAATCCAAGCACTCACATTGACTATAATCGACCTCCTAAGCAAGACTCCAATATCCATTTCAACAAACAAACTCAAAATCATCAAGATTTCCTAACTTCAAATTTGGATTTCTTGAGCCCATAGAAACAAATCATCAAATCACAACACCTAACTCAAATCCAAGTATTTCTAACTCTAACCTATCAAGATATAGCAAGAACAACTTCAGATTTGGCAAGAAAATCATCAAAAACTGAAACCCTAGCTCAAGAACAACCCATTTCATTCAAACTCAAAAACCTCCAAAATTGAAGTCAAATCATGCTCATCTAACCTCAATCCATCATGATTTAACATCCATAACTCTCATTACAACAGAAACAACAAATTTGAACCCTAGAAAGGAATTCAACCAAAAATCGAAATGAACAAATCATGAACAAAATAAGGAAATGAAGAGATTAATGAAGTGTTCTTACCTCAATAAATGTAAAGAATCAATGGGAAGCCAAGAGAAGTCATGAGGAACGAATTGAGAAATTTTGGAAGTGGTTTGGAGTGAAAAATGACGAATAAGAGTCGGGGAGGGGTATTTATAGACCCACAGCCCGAAACGCATCGATCCACTTGAAAACCACCCAGAATTTGCTCTATTAAGCGTTTAGCAAGGCTTCTACGCACGTAATACACATATTACGTGCGTAACACAAGGTGTTACGTCCGTAGATGACCAATTTTAGCCCCAATCCGTTTCCGCTTGATGATTTACGCATATAGCAACCCTTCAATGCGCATAGAAGACCCCTTGGACGCATTTCAAGCTAAATTTCTCACTTCCAATATGTTTCTAACTTAGAAACACAACCTCCAACACTTTCGAAACAATTCTAACTCTCCAAACTTGTCATCCATCATCATTGGACAATCTTAATCATTACAACACCAACTTGAACATCAAACTTTGCCAAGATTGAATGTATTGAACTCCATTAATATTTTATTTATCATATAAACACCCAATCATCATTGGAATCATTCAAGAATCCATTTGAAATCAAACTGAAAGTTATAGGACTCCAATCAGAACAGACGGGGTATTACACTAGGGTTCCTGAGGTTCATGTGTGTTGCAGAGAAGGAAGCCACTATATTTTTTTATTAAAAAAAAATAAATAGTGTTGATTGAACTGGTTTTTGTTTGGTTGAACTGGTTTTGGGATTGTTATCGGCGGAGTTTGGTGTTGGTGGTATCAGAATTTGGTGAGTTTTGTGGTGATGGCGGCGGAAATCTAAAAATGATGTTTTATACACCTTTGAAGACTTTTTTGTATACCTTCGTAGACCTTTGAAGACCCTGTGAAGACCTTTGAATACCTTCTGAAGACTTTTCTAAGGACGTTCAATGACCTTTCGAAGTCCTTCTGAAGACTTTCGAAGACCTTTGAAGACCTCAGAAGACATTCTAAAGAACATCAAAGATCTTTTGTGAAGAACTTTAAAGACTTTTTGTAGACCTTTAAATACATTTTTGTATACTAAATTAATTATCATTAAATAAATTAAAATTTATAAATATCATGTACATCGAATATATATACACAAATAATTCATCTTAATAAAAAAAATACACCTTACATAGAAGTAGGTGGTTGAGTTGGTATCACATCCAGACCCATGCCTTGAGGGCGTGGGTTCGAAGCCTACTAGGGGAGGATGAGATTTAAGGGTAGTATAAAAAATCATTGTATAGCAATTCAAAAATTAAAAAAATATCAAAAATTTATTTATAAAAAATTTGTGAACTTCCTTTTAAAGACCCTTTGGAGACCTCTGAAGACCTTTTGGAGACTTTTGGAAATCATATATTGATTTAGCTAGAATTCATTTTGTCATGAAAAAATCAATTTCTCGCAAAACTTATCGTGATATCACGCAAATATGATATTTGTCAAATTCAATTTATTTTTTTCGACATTTTTCAAAATTAAAATTTATTTTTTTAATAAAAATGTGATTTTCCATTCTATTTTCAATTAAATTGGGTCTTATATAGGAGTTTATTTACTGAAAAAGAGGCTGAATAACTCCTTCATCAGAATAACCATTTTGTTGACAAATTATAAATCTTTTTCAGACACCTCATCCTGAATTGCTTCTTGAAGGATAGTCATTATTACTGTCTATAATGCATACACTTGTGTAAAATTCAATAACAACTCATCCTGAATAATCATGTTGCTAATAAAGTAATGAGAAAAATTATACTAAAAAACAAAAAATAAAGGCCTCATAGGATTCGAATTTTTTAAAGTGAGACAAAAAAAATTAAAGTAATTAGAATTTTTTATTCAAGTTGTATTCGAACCCTGATCCCAACTGGATTCTAGAAACTATTCTAGGAAATAGAATCAGACTTTAATATATATAGTAATGTGCAAACTGAAGCTGAGCGGCTTAATAGGTTACAACTGAACATAAAGGCCTCAATGCACATTTTCTAACATATTGAGGGGCTTAAATGATGTTTTGCATAGATTATTTTGTATTTCAAGCAAATAACAAAACTATTATTTGGGAGAATTACAAAAAAAAACATTAACATCCACAAAACAACAACATTTAAAATCATTTCATAAATAGAAACACGCTAAAATAGTATTTAAGAAATACTCAATTTGACTACCTTTTGACTGCACGTCAAAAAGTTGATCACGCTCCATAAAAGTTCGGTCGGATGCAATGACTACAAACGAACATAAAATGAATACATTACTAACAAATACATACAAACTTAGTACACATTAAGCACTTTGACAACACGCTAGAAAGTTTGTCATGCTTTGATCAGGTGCGAGGAGTACAAAAAGAGTACATTACCAACAAATGAGTACAAAACAAAAAAAATAAAAGTACAAATTAAGTATAAGGCAAAATAATTTAAAAAATTATTTTAATTCTTTTATTATTTTGTAAATTACAAGTACAAAACGAGTATAATACCAACAAATGCTTACAAAAAGAGTACAAAAATGAGTACGAGACAAAAAAAGTTAAAAAGTATTTTTAATTTGTTGTGTTATTTGGCAAAATTACGAGCACAATACTAACAAGTGATTACAAAATACATACAAAATGAGTACAAACTAATAAAATTGAAAATAATTCATTCAAATTCAATATTTAAAACTTTTTGTAATAATTAATAAGTTGAAATTATACATTTAGGAACTATGTTGTAATTTCCCAAACTAAGAGGGACTAAACATATAATTTTTCATATTTGGGGTCGTAGCGCCACCGCCATTGTGACTGGAGCGGCGGTGACCTGACAAATTATGATTCTCTCTCTCTCCTGATCGCGACATTACTTTAGCTGGACGATTTACTCCCTACTGCTTATAGCCAAAATTGGCCAGTATCATCATCCTTGTCTCTCTCCTAATCGTCGCACCTCTCTCTCTCCTCCTCCTCGTGTTGTTGTGCGGTCTCTTTCTCTCCTCATCGTGAATCTCCGTCGTGCGAGCTCTCTCTCTCCTGTTGCGAATCGTCGTTGCGCGAGCTCTCTCTCCTCATAGCGAATCGTCGTCACGTGGTCTCTCTCTCTCATTGGTGACACGCTGATGCGCTCTCTCTCTCTCTCTCTCTCACTGATGGATGAAGGAAGATGAAGCAAGCCTAATTTAAGTTGAAGCATTTGTAAAAATTTATTTCAATTGTTCTATTAGTGAAAATATAATCCCTGGAGTTCCAAAATAGAAATTATAATTACAAAAAAGTCAAACAGCGTAATTTCCCCACTATTATTGCATCAACCATTTGACCGTATGTGTTTCATTATTACAAGCATAAGTTCAGATGGGTCTTCACATTTAAACTGAAGAAATCATTATTACGAACTTGTCAACTTTTTTTTTCGGGGACAATGCAGTGGTTAGTGTTGGTTACTTTGCAACAACTCTCTCTCTCTCTCTCGCTCTCTCTCTCTCTCTCAAGTGTGCTGTTGGTGGGGGTTAGATTCTCATATCTGGTGGTTAGCGTTATCGGGTTTTCATATGCAACAGGAGTAAATATGACTAAATTCAAATTGGGAGTTTTAACAGTGAAGTTGATTTATTTTTTTTTTTTTTCAATTATGTCCTTGTGACTTTCTAAGAAAAAGAACTAACAATTAATATTTATCAAGAATTAAACAGTGACAATATTGTAACTTTGCCAAACTGAAGTTACTTTAACAAAACATTGATATTTGGATATGGTATATGTTTTCATAGTTTAGTAAAATCATAAGATAATATTCTCCAAACTGGAAGTGTTATCATGATAGTTCTCTTAGACTAGTATGCTAAGCCGTGGATTCGAGTGGCACCAGCTAAGGGGGTTAATACTATATTTGGTCACAAAAGTTTGTCCAATCCTCATATATGGTCACAAAAAAAAATTGTTACACCATGGTCACAAAAGAAATTTTTAAGCTGCAAGATGGTCACAAAAACCCAGACAAACTGATACGTATGATTTGTTTAGCCACTTCAAGTAGACACATCGACATTGTGGTTCGAATCGACGAAAAGAGGGAGGTTCTATAGTTTAAATCAGTAGAAAGAGGGAGATTTTGTGTTCGTGTCGATAGGAAAATGGGAAAAACGAAATAGGAATTTTTGTCTTGTCATTTTAATGGGTTTACGACTCCGAATTCATGTCGGGTTAGATTATTTGACCAGGTTGGAAATAAGTAACCATGCTCAGCTTGACACGTTAGCTCCTCTTGTTGATGTGTCTAATTGACGTGGTAAAATAGATCCTACATGTCAGTTTATCTGGGTTTTGTGACCATCTTGCAGCTTAAAAATTTCTTTTATAACCATGGTATAGCAAAAATTTCTTTTGTGATCATATGTGAGCATTGGACTACCTTTTGGGACCAAATATAGTATTAACCCCTAGGTAAGATAATGAGGTATTTGGGTATAACGAGCTTGTTGATTATATCATTCCTTAAATAAACCATCTTTTACCATATGCACCCACTGATCACATCAATACTAGTATCAAACTAGGCTCTTGATGGACTTTTACAAATTCATCTGGCATAGTATTTTTGTCTCATTTCTATTTGGAGATTACTGTACCTAATGTCTGCATTTAAATTGTTATAACTATATCATCCCTTACTTTTTTTTGGACTGAAATCATCCCTTACTTTAGTAAACCATCTTTCCTTTCTAAGTTTACTTTGACAGGAGCTATAACTCGCATCCAAAAACAATCAACAATGATACTTTTTCTCGTTCAATGTCGAATAGATGAACGCTCAATCAAGTACAATATTTAAAACACCACTCCTTTGCATGAATTTTAGACAAGAGAAGCGGAAAAGAATAAAAGATTAAGGATTTCATCACATACAACATACACTCCAACATGGTAATCACATCAAAAGAAGAAAAGAACATTAAACACAAAGCCTATTCCTTTTAAAACTATCATGGAAATTGGAAGGAAAAACAATACTAAAAGCACTCAGGAGCAAGACATTCTTCAATATACCAGTTCTTGCCAGTTGGAGGCAAAGTACTTCCGCTACTTCTGGTTGCTAGTGCCCTTCTTCTTCAGTAGGCTTCCAAATTTACGAAGCAATGGCTTCTTCTTCTTCTGGTGTTGTTGCTTTGAAGGCAAGACTGAACCATCTTCACCATTCTCAGTTGCAGGTATACCATTTATCTGATCGAAGCCCTCATTACTCTCCACCTTGGAGCCCACTTCCTCCTCGACAGATTCCTGTTCTGGTTCCCTTTCAATCTTGCAGCTTTCCCACATCTTATATCCAACTACCACTGAATCGTCATCTTTATGTTTGCTCTCATCATCCTTCGGTTTTCCATTAACATTCTCGGATTTGGCAGCATCAAAATGAATTGCTTCATCCTCCAAATCAATTTTCTCTTCTTGAGGGTTTTCTTTGCTCAGATCCTCAGTATGCTGAGGCGGAAATTCAATTTTCGGCTTCCCTTGTCTCACGTGTCCATTTTCTTCGGAGAACTCAACCACCTTTGGAAGCAAATCATAGTCCTTTTCACTGTCAGTGAGCTCACCATTTTCCTCAGTTTGCCTTTTGGCCATAGCTTCTTTAAGCAATTTCGATAACTCTTCAACCTTTTTAAGAGAAAGAGCTTCCCTAGTTCTGGTTTCCTCATTTTCTTGAATAATGTTCTGTAACTCATTTTCTTTATCCAGCAAATTCTCTTTCAGTTTCATGCTCTCAACTCTTGCTTCCCCAAGAGATTCTTGCAGAGACACCACCTCTGTTTCAACTTCCTTTAAGCTCTCTTTCAACTGAGCTTCTTCTTCCCTCATGGCACAGGCTTCTTCTTCATTATGCTTGAGTAAATTTACCAGCCTATCTATTTCTTTCTCCAGAGAAGAGTTTTCCCCTTCTGATTTCTTTATGGCGTTCACCAGATTTTGTTCTTTTTGCTCCCACTCATCTCTAGAGGTTTGAACGTCATCCTTAGATTTTTCAAGACTAATTTTAAGCATATCAATTTCGTGTTTTGCATCATCCAGCATATTTTCATATCTCTCATTTGCTTCCTTCAGGACCAACCTTAGATTTTCTATCTGTGCTTCATAGCTTTCATGCTCCACTTGACTGGATAGCAGCTTCTCTTGGGCTTCCCTTGCTTCGGCGGACACTTCATGGAAGGCTGAAGCTAAACTTTCCATGGCCTTCTTGCTCTTTTCCTCCTTGTCTCTGGAATTCTCCAGGTCATTTATGAGTTTGTTTTTCTCTTCTAGCAAGGCCTGGACACTAGAAGCTGCTAGTTTTTCATTATTCAAGGCCTTTGTTTTCTCCTCCTTCACAGTTTCAAACTCAGCCCTCAGAGACTCAAGCTCTTTTGCCATCTCAGATGCCTCTTCCTTTGTCGTACAAAGACAAAGTTCTGATTCCTCAATATCAGCTTTCTGTATCCTGATTGTCATTTCCAATAAACCAACCTTCTCTTTGAGAGCTGCTATTTCAGCTTCTGCGTCATGCAATAGATCATTGTTTCCCTCGAGTTGCCTCATTACTGATTCCAGAGATTCTGATGCTGATCTCTCTAGCTTATTTGCTTTCTCCAGTTTCATTTCTAATTCATCAACCATGGATTTCAATTCCTCAACCAAACTATGAGCGCAAGACTCGGCCATCTTAGCAGCTTCTACCTCAACATTTAGCTGTTCTATGAAAGACTTTTTCAGTCAACTTGTTCTCAACATCTTTTGCTTTAAAGAGTTCTTGTCTCAAGGAATCTATCTCCTCGCTAAGCTGCAGCACCATCTTATTGCTTTCATCGGCTTCGATTTGAACCTTCAAATCAAGTAAAGCCTTCAACCTAGTCAATTCATTAGACAGAATTTCCACCTTTTCTGCATGTATCTCAGCAATCTTAGTTGCATCATCAGCATGGCACAGTGCCTGGTTCTTTGTCTCAGTAACCATGACCAATTCTTGCTTCACCTTTTGATGCTCCTGAGTAGTAGAAAGAAGAGCATCCACATCCACAGCATGTTGGCTTCTCACAACTTCAAGCTCCTTCTGCCACTCTTCTTCCTTCTTCTGGGCCATCTCAATCCCAGCCTGTTCCCGTTCAACAGCTCGAAATTTCTCAATCTCAGAACTTTCCTCTGCTCGCTTTTGGGCCACCAAAGCTTCTTGCAGCTTTTCATTTGCTTCTTTGGCAACTTGCTGTGCTTCTTTTAGTTCATTAACTGCTTGTGCCTTCTCTTTCTCAAGCAATGTTATTTGCTCCTTTGCTTTCTTTAGATCTTCTTGAATATGATTCAATTGAGTTTGCAGTTCTGATCCCTTTGCCAATCTAGATTGTGGTTTCTGACGACGTATTTAATTTCAGTTAATATAAGAATACAGATGATTGAAAATTTGAAATGTAAACAATCAGCCTTGATTTGCAACGAAACATATTAAAGGAAATCGAATTTCCACTTCTAAAAACTTTGCTCGTTATCAACCTACTAAAATTAAAAAGACCGAGAGAACTGAAAAGTGCAAATCCAACAGAGCCATTCACAATTTCCACATTAGCAATGCCTGTTAAAGAAATCTCATTAAATTGGAAATTCTTTTCAATGCATACAGCTGCCAGATAAATACAGCAAAACATAATTAAAACTCAATCCATGACCATACTTAACCTAAACTTTCAAATGCAAATGTGGAAATTTAATTAAAGATGACATAGTACATTGAACATTAACCAAATTAAACATGATTGACACTTGTAAGCACTTACTTCAGGCGTGGCAGGAACCTTTGGGGATCGACGTTCAATGGTGGGCTTTGAGTTGATGGATCGTGGGGACTTAACAACTGAAAGCCGCGAACTTTGGAGTGGAGAAGGTGAATCAGGCTCTGATTTAGGTGCTCCCCTGCTCAGTTTACTCACTCTAGGAGTTGCTGGTGTTCCTTTGCTAGGAGTTTCAGACAACCCAGATCTGTCAAATTGCGAAAAACCAACAGAGAATTGTCAAATTGCAATCATAGAATTAACCAAAAAGGCATGCCATATTTAGTAACTTTATCCAGCAACACTAAATCAAACTCCTAAAACACCATACAAGTAAATACATTAAAATCAAACGTGGAATCGTTGTGCATTAGATCCAAATAAGAAGAACAAATATCACTTTCCAAGTACAATAATTAAGACAAATTAAGGAAACCCAATTTGAAATTCTAAATTATTCAATGATGAGCTCTCTCAGAGTGTACATTTACTTACTGTACAAAAAGTAAAGTAACAAGAGAAAACGAAAAGCACTAAACAGAGAAAAGAGAGACAAAGATACACTTCAAAACCAAATGAAAAATTAACAGAAACGAGATCCAACCCACTGATCACAAAATCAAGAACAAAAACTCTATCTTTTGCAAACCAAAATCAAATTGCCAAGACCCAAATAAGGAAACAACCCAATGAAGTAAAAAAAGGTCTCAGATCTAGAAAAAAGAGTGCAAGACAAGGACTTTAAAATTTATTTTGAGTGAAATAACTTACTTGGATTTGGAAGCCATTTTCTCGGACTTGTTGCTGTTGATGTACAAGAAATCAGGACAAGAGTTGAAAACGTGGGACTACAATAAGGAGGAATGCGATGTGGGTTTAATGCTAAAATGGCGTCATGGTTGAAAGAAAGAATGTGGGTGCTGACTTTGTCACAGATCACAGACAAAAACTGGTTTTATTACAGAACAGCAAAGCCAGTAGTGGTGGGATAACGAGGAAGGAAACTAAAAAACTATGGAAATTATTAAGAATTTTTTTAAAAAATTGTGTTCAAGTGAAGAGAGAGAGCGAGAGAGGGGGCAAATAATTTGGGTTGGTCGTTCCTTGTCTCTGGAGTGGCCACATTCTTAACACTAAAAGCAGTTGTTGCTCTTTCCTTCTCCCTGCACCAAGTAATCAAGATTTTCAGCTTGATGTGGATTGTGAAAGTACGGGAGTACCCCGGGAGTGATGGGCTCGGGTGCTCGGGTATTTGTCTTTATTGGTAAATTCAGTCGGTTGTTACCAAAGGCTACCCCTTTCTTTATTTATCGTAGAAAAAAAAAGGTCACAATGGATGTGGATATCCCAATGTATGTGTACGGGACGATAATGGTTCTTGAAGTAATTAACCGCTCTTTCAGGTCCTTTTTCCAACCTAGCTAGTATGTGTAGATGGGCATTTGCGCGGTACTTATGTATGTTTCAATGGAAAATAAATTATATTTGAGGTTTTTTAATAATGAAATAGATTGTGCTCTTTGAAATAAATGAGCCATGCAGTTTATTTCGAGAAAATGATTAAATTGATTGTATTTTGTTTAGTTGAATTTTAAAATTAGATTGGATGGTAGTGAATGAATTAGAAGAAAGAAAAAAGTTCAAAATCGCGTGCCATCTAAATTTAGAGCATTCTCATTGATGGTTCAATTAGAATTTATTTGACGGTTTGAGATTCTTAAACCGTTTCAAAGGGTGGAGTCCATTGACCCTCCACATATTACTTTTAAAAAAATTATAAGGAATGTTGCAACAAGTCCGTCGTTGTAATCGGGGTTTTTTTTAATTTTTTTTTTAATTTTTTGTTTTTTTCCTCTATAAATAGATGATTGGTTTCCAATTTTTTGTATAATTTATTTCTAAATCTTTTCGTCTATTACTAAACAAATAGATTTCAATTCTCCAAATTCATTTTCTCGAAAATTTAATTCAAACAATTTGTCAAACTCTCAAAATTAATACTACCATTTTTTCCCACCAAATATGCAAAATTCCCAAATCCCTACATACTACTTTTTTTTTTTACAAAATTTTATATATGTTCAAAATTCCTCTAATGTCCCATATTTGCCATATCCTTTTTTCACCCGACAAATGCAAACTTTTTCATTTCCTTTTCCTCACCCAAATATCCAAACACAGTTTTGAAAATGTATATGTTAGTTTTAGAACCAATAATTCAAATGAGTTCGAAACATGTCTACTGTCTTATTCCCAAATTCCCTCATTTTCGACACATCTGGCCTATCAGTCTTTTGATCCACTAAATGATGCGGATGAAAAAATGCAGATAAATGTCTTCCGTGGAGCATGGAAGACGACTAAAGGCTCGCACGATCATGGCTAACCATTTCAAGTGACAGTGTTGTTGGCAATAGCCAAAGCAAAAAAGCATTTTGGAAACTGGTCACTGAATATTTAAATGCACATCGAGGAGATTTCGCACTAAGAAAATTGAATCTTATTAAGCAACATTGGTATTGGTTGTTGCCACTTATTAATGAGTTCAACTGGATCTACAACAAAGTAAAGAATGAATATTATAGTGGCTGGAGCAATGACCAATTGAAGTGACATACTCGCGAATTATATTTCAAAGTTGGGAAAAAAAATTCACTTATGACCACATTTAAGCAATGTTGAAAGACGTGCCAAAACGAAAAACGAACTATTTACTTCCAGGATCATCAAAAATAGCAAATAACAATGAAATCGGTGCATATACTAGCTCTTCAATCGCATATGCAAATGTGGACACAATTGCTAATGACGATAAAGTTTGTATGATGGGTTAAAAAGAATCAAAAGCAAAGGCGAAGACAGACTGGGTCAAGTAATTTTTACCATATTGTGGAAGTCATCGATAAATGGACACAAAAGAAAGATCAAACATTAGTAGTACTAAACCAATTA
>CAODLS011499208.1:0-10882 GCA_948243855.1 Flueggea neowawraea
TTCCTTTGTGTTTTGATAGGGGCATCCCATTGGGGCTTCAGTTTAGAATTATACCTTTCTGCTTTCATTATCATTCTTTAATTGTTGTTTCAAATTTCATGTGATGATAGAATCAGTAAATACAACAAAGAGGAAGTTCTCGACAAGGCAGAAAAGGATTTAGCAGCTGTCACAGAGCAATATATATCTCGATTAGTGAAAGAGCTCCAAGGGAGTGATTTTTGGAAGCTAAGGCGGGCATACTCTCCATGGGTGTGTGGAATATTTTGTCTCATTCCCTGTTTGAGCCTTTGAGTTTCAATATATGATATTAAGTTAACTCATTCGATCTCGGGGGTCTTTGCAGATAAAAGAATATGTTGAAGCTGCAACGTTCTGTAAATTTTGCAGAACTGGGACTCTTTTGCATCTGGATGAGATAAACGCCACTCTATTACCACTTAGTGATCCATTGCTTGAGCCTTTGCAGATAAATGTTCTTGACTATCTACTTGGGGTAATCACATGAATTTCTTGGTCTGTACTCGCATGGATTTCTTTAATGACTGAGTTATACTCTGTGGTGAATTTAGATAATTTTAAAAATGGGATCCATTATAGTATAATTAAATTATAAGAAATTATGTTAATTAGAAAGCTTAGTATATTTTTTTATTTGGAAAAACAAATTATTATAATTGTCTTTAACAAATTTTCATGTTAAAATAACCTAAATCGTTTCATTATTAACTATCAAATATATCTATTTTCAATATATATGTTAATTGATGAACAATATTCTACCTTTGCATTGGTCATGTATTCTTTTTAATATATAAATCAGTAAACCAAGCAACACAGAAGTTATGTTTTTTTTCATCGAGTTAAATAGTGGATCCAAACCTAATTGTATTTTATCTAGAATTGAATATAATGGTGTCCAAGAGGAAAAAAAAGGTTTTAAGCTAGTAAAATGCATATTACTTATTTATTCCGTTGAGAAAGTGGGGTCCAAGGATCCCATTCTATTTGAATTCGCCCCTGGTTATAATGCTATAACAAAATCTCTTAAATGCACTTTAGTTAATGTCTTTGTGTGTGCAGAATGTGCAAGAGTGTTATGACTGGTTTTTGTGCTGCTTGTGCAGCTTGCAGATTTAACAGGAGAGCTGATGCGGTAGGCAATTGGTCGAATATCAGATGGTGAAATTGAATTTGCAGAGAAGATATGTAGGTTTGCACGTGAAATCTACAGGGAGCTGACCCTTATTGTCACACATATGGATGAGAGCTTTGACATGAAAACAAACATGGACACGATGCTACAAAGTGTAGTGAAAATAGAGAATGGCAACCAACTAAAGCTTTTGGACCCAAAAGTTTGAATGTGATTAGTTATCGTTCGTATTGCCACTGAACACATATGGGGTGATAACAGTAATTCATTAAAGACAATAAGTCAAATTCTTTTAACCACACTAAGAATGGAAATTTAACTGGTGTATTCAGGGATATGGGTAATCTTAAGCTACATGCTCTTGATTTGTATGCTAGATTAATGCTTGACGAAAGTTTTAGTTTCTTGCTTGATCACTTTTGTTGTGGTATTTATGTGCATGTTCAACTGGTTTGTATCAAACCATGCTAGTAATTGAACAGGGGCGTGAATTTTCTATGTCAGTGTCTCCTACTTGTGTATGAAGTTTTTCATTTTCAGAAGCTTGTAGAGCTTCTGGTAATGTTAAGAATGATGCTTGTCATTTAGATTGTAAAAGACTTTAGTTTTGATTTTGGATGTTCAGGTTAGGTATATTAAACGGTCTGCAAATCTTGTTGCTCATCTCTTAGCATCGGATTCTTTGTCAGGCATGATTTCCTAGGGGTCCAACCCACCCCAGTTTGTTCTTGCAGCGTTAGCTGCTGATTCAGCTTCGTAATGAAAGTTCCTTGATTCTTAGAAAAAATAAAAAAACAAAAAGAATGATGCTTGTGGTTTGTAATAATCAAAATGAACAGTTGTCCATTTCGAACCAAGTTGAATTAGGTAAAATATTGTGTTTTTTGTTTTGGATCCTCGGAATCTATAGTAATGTTGTACTGGTATATCACATCGCATAGTTTTTAATGAGAATTAGATTGTACTTCTATTTGCATCTATAGCTGTATATATATTTGGTACTTCTTTTTCGGTTGTGATTTGACTGGTTTTCTTAATTGAGTGGAATCATTGCTGCAGCTTGCTTCTGTGTTCACGTGAGAGGATCGGAATACATGCCATTGCTTGGATCTAGTGAGCCAAGTTCCTTTCTGTTGGGTCCATCTGACCTTGAATTTTGAAGTAAATATTCCTTGCTTTCCATTATTTGTACCTTTTTTGTGGATACTTTTACACTATTTCACTGTTCTTTTTACCAACCTATGCAGAAAAGTTGTGTCGATCCCTGTCCAAAGACTATCCACCAGAGGCTGATTTTTTGTTGATTGTTGGCGGAAAGGTTTCAATCATCCAGATCTCATATTAATTGGTCCACTGATATCTACTTTAGGTTAATCCTTGACAATAGTTTGTAAATTATACGTGTGATTACTGATTACTTGGGGAGAGTGATTTTGCTTAAAGGAATGAATCTATATCGTGTTCATAATTAAGTTCAGGTGATTGTGATATCTGCTCTTTGACTCTCTGAGTTTAAAGGAATGAAATCCTTCATAACGGGGGTCAACACAAGGCTTAAATGAAGGTAAAAATACTCCATTACAAAAAACTTTGGCAGGCATTTTTGGATGTTCTTATTTTCTTTGATATTTGATTACTGACATTCTGTAGGCAGATGCTTGAATCAGTAATACCGTCATGTGGTCCTATGATCTGTCCTGTTTTGTAGTACCTTGTAAGTGGGGATTAAAAATTGTCCACAAGCATTCTTGGCAAGGGCCTGCCAATGTAAGAATTATTTGTCGTGAAGGATTGCTCGCAATGCGTGACAAACAGGGTACTTGATGCTTTGGTCGAAGACGCTTCGTCATTATTAAGATGTCCCGTTTAGTGACAAGTGAATACTACTAGATTTAACTAAGATGTTGCATCGTTGATTTTATATATTGACTGGTTTAATGATTTCTATAAATATTTGAGTGTTCAAATTATTAAAAGGGTAGAATTAGTTAAAGTGTCACAATTGTGGATAAGGACAGAAAATTAAGGATAACAACAGATGGAACCCTATTGTCAGGAAGTTATCAGGGAGGTGATACATCTTTTATCCGATAAAGTATGCGTAAGATGAGCATAAGTATATGGTAGATTGCCAAATTGGATCGTGGAATTAAATTGTAAAAGCAGATTGTATAATGAAAAATCCGGAAACCTCATGTTTTGTGCATACGACTAAATGGTGAATCTGCAGTTTTATTATTTCATTAACAATCATTACCAATTACTGAATCAATGGCATTATATTAGGTTAATATGTTTATTACTAACACCAGTATTAGCATAGCAAACTTATTTTGGAATCAACAGCACCTATATTAACATAGCAAACTTATTCTGGAATCAACAGCACCATTATTACCCCTCAAGGGATAGCCTAGAGGAGAGGGCACGCTGAATTCAGTTTGCGAGGCGTAGGTTTGAGTTCATAGGGGAGCGGCGTAATCTCAAGTAGCCCCGGTTGTCATGGACCAGCGTTATGCAATTGAGTTGGGTTGTTCAGCTTCTATTGCAAGTTTTTGATTAAGTGCTACGGTGATTACATTCGTGCATGAGTCCAACTTCACTGCCAGATGTCAACTATGGTTTTAAAAACAATCCGTAACGGAGAGGAATTAAACTTACATGAACACGCCTAATAAACATAGGCTAGCTATTAGTTGGCTCCACCTTCTCTTTTTTTTTGTCAAAAAAAACATCACCATTATTAACAGTTCATTTGTCAGCATTTTGTTGATGAAGGATATAGGAATATATTGCAAGTAAATATTGGCATCAATGCTGGCAGGGCCCTGCAAATCTGACATAGAATCATGTAATATGCGCGCACCTTTTCTTTCTTCTGGCGTTTAGCAATTATAAGATATCTTTTCACCAAAAACAAATGAAAAGCTTTCTTAGCAAATATATGATACAAGACAAATAATCAGCCAATGTTAATTGGTGGCATTGTTGTTTTCTTAAATGGTACAAGACAAATAATATTCTCCGCAAATATTATCCTTAGAGTCGCTTTCTTTCTTACGTGGCTTTTTAAACTGTAGCCAGTGGTTAACCTTTTTGGAAGCCGATATTAATTAAAAAAATAATGTTTGCTATCTTCATTTAGAAATGAACACGGATTAAAAAATTATTCTTACGTTTAAGAATATTTTAGTAAATTGGTAGAGACAATTTCTTTTGTGTACAATTACGCTTATAAAACTAGAAAATTTGTCTTACATAAAGAAACCAATATTTTTCTTAATGAAAAATGTTTAAAAGGCATCTTTCTTTGCAAATTATCGTTTAGGGGTATTTTCATAATCTTTCAAAGTTCAGTCACTCTGGGTGGGTAGGTTTGACCTACGACTTGTTGGTTCGGCCAATATATGTGGTATATATCTGCCAGTAAAAGAATGTATTAGCGAGTCCAACTTGGTCTTGTATATGGACCACCTCCATCAAGTTATGTTTCTACGTTACCATTTTTAACATTGCTTGATTCATCAAGTTTCGATGGTGAAACCCCCCTAAGGTTATAAGTTGTTATTAGTCTGCTCAGTTTTCTCCTTTAAAAATTCTAGTAGATGGTCAAAGTAGCAGCTAAGAATCTCATTTCACTCAACGATAATTACACGAGAGTGCAGTCTTTATATATAAGATCAACTTCTAGAAGAAGCTACTAGCTACTCTGAAAGATTTGAATAGAAACAACTATTCAGGTCCACTAGTAAGAAACTACTCCCTCAATTTTAATTTGATATGTATAATTTTTATTTTGAATGTCTCAAAATATAGACATATTTTTTTGTTATATTTATTACTAACAAAATTGCAAGTTTACACTTATTTAATCTTTTTTTAACTAATTCATTAATTATAAACACAATTAGTCAAATAACATAAATAAAAAATCGTATAAAATTAAATAATTTTAACTAATAAAATTATTATTTCTTAATTCTCATAAACAGTAATTATTACCTATCAAATTGAGATAGAGAAAATGTTAACTAACACAAACACATTTATTAGCCTAGTTAAAAATCGCTTCAACAATTTGTTCAAAGAAAATATATTTATAAACGACTTTCAATCTCGACTACTACTAGTATTAGGTAATGTGGGAACTTAGAAGCTCAAGAGTCAACAATTTTTGGCGCGGACATATGTAGAACTTAGAAGCTCCTGCGCTTGTGTCGGCATTGCACGTTCCACCTTTGTGTCGATCAATTCGTCAACCTCTACTTTCATTCTTTCCCAGAGACAATACTGAAACAATCTACCATTCAATGGGTCATATGCGTGAAAAGTTCTTTTATATTTACGAAGATATATACTGTAGTATATATAATTCATTTTGACTCTCTCCTTGAATTTGTTTTGTTTGCATTGATTATGGTTTCGATTGGATCTTTCGAATCGAATGTAAGTTCACGAATTCTCTCTTAA
The DNA here is from genome assembly GCA_948243855.1 of Flueggea neowawraea. Taxonomy (NCBI): domain Eukaryota; kingdom Viridiplantae; phylum Streptophyta; class Magnoliopsida; order Malpighiales; family Phyllanthaceae; genus Flueggea; species Flueggea neowawraea. Next base: position 5,627 of record CAODLS011499208.1, read on the forward strand.
CTTTAGTTTCTAATTTTGTTAGCACGTTTTAAAGTCCTAATCCATTAGGAAAAAATCGAACCCTTCACCATTTCTACCCCTTGAATCTTGTGTCAACTACTATTCAATGTTTCGAAAAGCGGATTTGAGAAAAGTATAATTATTAAATTTTTTTAATTTATATAATTGTCACATACACTGATTAATATCTATTATCTTCTATTTCATTTGCCATATATCTTTCAAGATAGATGAAAAACATTTAAAGGGAGAAAAGACTTTCCTAATGAGTATTAGAAATTTTCTATACCCACGGCTTGAATTTATATTGGTCACACGTATTTAACAACACGAACTTTTTACAACTTGAACTGGAAAAGACCATAGTCTCGTCATAATCAATACGATTCCAAGCTTAATGTCTGTATTTATTTCTCGGAAAGAATATTTATTTATTATGTGATGATGACTGCTAAATGTAGACAGAAGATGAGAAGTATAATAGGGACTAATTTGGAAGAACCTTAGAATCTACAATTAATTCATTCACATACCAAATAGAGATAGATCCCAAGAAGCTATCATCTAAGAAATACTAATTATGTAATCACGGTTGTTGGAATATTCTATCAACTTAACAGCAACCAAGTTGGCTTCATGTTCAACCTTTAAATTACTTCACACGAGCATCATCGATTAATTGATTTATTTTTTCTATGAGAACACAGAAAAGTATGAAATATTCTCCATCCACTCCCTCAAACCAATTTATTTTCTCCTTAATCGTTTAAGTTTTACCTGGTCAAAGACTTTAAAGTCAACTCTAAAAGAAGATATAATAATAAAGATTGATATAAGAATTACAATTTAATCTCGATTTTATTTCTCACATAAATTCAAATAGAAATCTAAGATTACAAAATATATTCCTACTTTTTTTTTTCTATTAATCACATCCGTCATGTTACGCATCTGCAGAATCAACCTAATTAAACAGACAATTATATATCGCCACTTCAACGTGGTACCGAAATTTAGTTGGGATGGTGTCTAAGTTGATTGGTCTCTTTTATTTAAAAAAAGAAAAGATGTGATCATACTTATTTAAAAAAACCTTTGATTAAAGAAACACCATGCATGGATAAACCAAGATGGAATATCAAGAGAGAAACTTAAAGGGCTTCTGAGTCGCTCATAATATTGAGCTCAAAAGCCTCCATTGCATATTCCTTTCCGATCTCAGGAAGTAAACCCCAATCGTCTCCAAAGCTCCCAGGTTCTATAATTGCCACTTTGCGAAGTAAATTTGTATACCTTCTTTGCGAAATTCTTCGGTTGCTTTGAACTTTGAAGAACACGAAATTTGATTTCCTTGTTTGATTATTGATCCGAATCGATCTCCTCCTCTGAAAATTTATCCTATGCCATTTAATTAGTAGATACTTTTTCACATTGATTTATAACTTTCTTCTTGACAGAAGTACATAAGTCACTATCACGATATTTATGAATCCCTCTCTATCCAATCGTCAACGAAAACAACACGTTAGTCTAGGAAAAAACTTAGTGGCATCTGGCATAAATTGACTATAATGTATATTTCCTCACCACAAAAAGAGAAGCAAAAACAAGCTATCTATATATAATTCAAATTTAAATTCTGATGGTTAGGTAAATAATATTCATGATAAATATATTTTAAATATTATTTTTAATTTAAATATTAACTCAAAAAATATTTATGTTAAATAACTAATAATATATGTTGTAAATAAATTAAATAATAAATAAAGTGATTATAAATTTTATAATAAAAAATAATGAAAAATTATTTATTAAAAAAATTATATAATAAATGAGAAATTAATAAATTATTAATATAATTAATTTATTAATTTTTTGAAAAAAATAGATATTAAAGATGCTCTAATACTAATTGCAGCAGGAGCTGTTTCTTGGATGGCGTAACAAAGCTGGCGGGCGTAACAGAGTAGTAGGCGGCACAAGTAGCTGTTGCACCAATATTCAGTTGCCAAGTGTTTTAGTGTCTTTATTAAGCATGTTTTAATTATTTAAAGTCTAAACTAGCTGTTGCACCAATATTAAGTTGCAACAAACGCTTCTCATAATAATATGTTTGATGGGCTAAAAGTGGTGAGTACAGAAATGCATCGAAGGAAAAATTAAGACTATGTTTAGTTGAAAAAAAATATTATTTTTATATTGTTTTTATTTTTTGAAATTTAAAAGAATTTAAAAAATATACTTATTAATTAAATAATTTTTTAAAACAAATTTTTTAATTTTTTTGTTTTTATTTTTTAATTTTTTAAAAAATCACTTCACTTTTCATTTAATTTATTTATAATATATAATTCATAATAAATATATTTATTTAACATACTAATTCTATATTTTTATGTAAAATAATTATATTTTTAAAATTATATTTTAAATTATTTTAGATAAATTATTTATGCAAATTTATAGGAGAAGAGAGAAAAATGTAATTGAAATTGTGTGTAAAAAAAGTGGAAATAGAATATTTATAGATGAAAAAAGAAGAGAAAAAAAAGCCACTGTTTAAAGTTCAAGAACCGTTGGCTACAATAATCCCTTGAAAAAAAATTAAAAAAAATATTTTAAGGCTGGCCAATTAAAAAAAAGGGGGATAACTTTGTAGTAGTCCGTAAAATCCACATGTGCCCTTTATGCAGCTGGTGTAGACCAGCTGCATAAGGGGAGCATCCACTCTCCCAATGGGGGCTTACTGAGCCTTCATAGGCCCTGCTCCGAAGTTATCCCTTCTTAAATGTATTTGTGTTGCTCTTTTAGCAGATTTTATTTAATGAAACCATTAGTATTCGATTTCAAAAAAAAAAGATTTTAGTATTCCTATATACGTCTGACTTGAAGAATTCTACTGTCTATATCATATAATCTAGAAATAAATTTTTGGTTGAATTCACCGAATGTTTTGATGTTAATATGTACACATTTACTCATAAAAGTGTCCAATTATGCCCAACGAATGGGCTTATTGTGTTCAAAATTTAGTGTCTGTTTAGTATTGGAATTAAAACTCCGTTGAGATTGTAAAATTATGTTTTGGAGTTAATTGCAGTTTTTAAGTGTTTGTTAATGACTTAAAAACTGTGATGCGCAATCGCAATATTCCCTAAAAACTCTAATTTAAAAAATTAAAATTTGTTGCCTTTTCTTATCTCAAAAAATTAAAATCGTCTGCCACACTTTTAACCAAACAGTTTTTTATATTCTCAGTTAAAAAAAAAAGTTTTTTATATTCATATAAAAACACTCTTATACAACACCATTTGTCAATCATCATTTGTTAATAGCACTTTTGCAAACCACAAAACCAAATAGAGGCGTAGTCGATTCCTCTATAAAATGTTTTTTGGAATAGAATTACATTGAATTTTGAGATGATAGGAGCACTAAACTGAAAACTTTTGTCGCGATAATGTAATTTAACTAAACTTAGTGACTTACTGTGATTTTTACTGCATAAAAATTTAAAATGAGCAAAACCAGTTACTCATGGAATAAAGTATACATGCTGTTTTTTCAATTTAGAAAAACGAATGCATGCACGACAAAACAACTAAACAAGATGAAAAGTTGGAATCAAAACTATAAGTAGAAAATATGATCTTATTTAGTTGTTTTTGTCTTTTTGGGAGAAAATAAGTTAGTTTCAACAAGGGTTTGGAAAGCAAAGAGATGATAGTATTAGTATCTGTGGTCCATGAGCGAAAATACATTATGAGCCCATCAATGACATAATTGGTCCAGTGCGTTCTTGTATTGTTTAGTGAACGCCTTCATTGCCGCTCACTGCTTCCAGTTTGGGCCATGACTAATGCTTTTTCACGATCCAATTCCAACCTCACGGCCAAAATTCTGGAAAATTTAACATTTACACTAAATTAAAATTTAGAATTAGACTTTATCATGCATCAAAAATATTTTAACAAATAGAAACACACTTGAAACATCTTACAAAAATATCAAATTTTTAATTGACTGATAAATTGACCGAGAATTTGATCTTTTCGCAAAAAAAAAATCAAAGGGAAAAAAATCTGATCTTTCAGAATATATCGGGTGATATCCAAATGTATCTACATGTATCTAAATGTCTCTAAATCACAATTTATTATATAAAATACAATTTAATAAATTTTTTATATAATATTTTTTAAAATTAAATGTCTTCAAATTAGAATTTTTGATATAATTTTTACAATTTTTTTCAATAGTCTCCAAAATATATTCAAATCTTAATTTTTTTTATAATTTTTTTATAGTATCCAAATGTATTCAAATGTATCCAAAATTTAATTTTCATATAATTTTCTTAAATTAAGTTTAAGTATTTATATTTATTAGTTTTGTTTTATTTTATTTAGCAAAAATTAATTTGGTGTCCAATGGTTTATAAATGTACCCGCAGGTATGTATACGCAAGTATCCATATGTATTCGCGCGTTTCCAAATGTATCTATCATGCACAAAATAAATATAATTCAAACAAATCAGCCCAAAGTTATTAAAAACAAGCTAAAACAAACACAATTAAAATGTTTTCTCATTTTTAACAATAAAAAACAATTTTTTTCTGAAATTGTTTTAAAAACAACTGTATTTATGTAAAATTAAAAAAAAAAATAAAAGAGGCAGCAGTTAGGGTTTGGAACCCTAGCCATCGCCATCAGCGCCAACGACTCTCCAAATCTGGTCTAGAACACAAATGCACGACGCTGAGGAAAACAGGACGACGTAGAAATGATAAGATCAACAGAGATAGTGACGTCGAGCATAACCGAAGAATGAGAGACGACACGACGACGGAGAGGAGGTAGTGAGAGAGGAAGTCGAGACGACGGAGCCACATCGCGAAGAGAGAAGCATTGAGGAGAGGAGGCAACAAGAGCGAAATTGAGGGGATGGACGAAGCAACGAAGGGAGGAGAGAAAGGGGCTCCAGGTTGCTAGGGTTTCAAGAGAGAATGAGAGAGGAGAGGAGGAGAGAGAAAGGAGAGTGTGGGAGAGAGAGAAATTAGGAGAGAGAGAAATTGACAAAATGAGAAGAAAAATTAACTTTTATTTGACCAAATTTGACATTTTTCAACTAAAAGAATTAAACATGTGGTATCTAGATAACTGACAATTAAAAATGTTAGCATTATAGCAATTAAGAAACTTTGTCTTTTTTTTTTTCAAAATCTAAATTTTAATTTGGTTAGTTGACATA
>CAODLS011499366.1:0-13086 GCA_948243855.1 Flueggea neowawraea
TCCATGGAGTTGACAAGCCATGTCATCACCATTGAATTCTCAGCATCCCAGGTGGCATGTGCTGGATCATTGGTGGCAGGTTCCTTCCTCTCTCAAGTCAGATAACCCATCTCACCTCTTCAACGGATATACATTCTAAATGACTGTGATCAACGCAGGAAATTATCTCCATTCAATCTGATTGAGGTGATCTGAATTGTGTGAGATTCAGAGGTAGGATTTTGAGAATGAGTAGTAAGGATAGGGTTAGAGGATTCTACAATGTCGGACATGGTTGACATAGGGTATTGTAGGTGGCTAGTATTTTTCTAGGTTTGTTCAGCCTATCTCTGATACCATGCAGAAAGAGGTAACTGAACAAAATAGGGTTTTCAACATACTTTACTTTCGTTACATAATGGTATTATATAGACAACACATATACTAGGAAACAATATCTGTATATTCTAATCTTGATTATCTTTCCTATTTAGATAATTCAGAGTATATTTTCATCCGAAAATATCTCTCAACAACCAGTTTCTGCTAATGTTTGCAGTAAATATGTTTGTTTTCCAGTTATTTACTGATATAAATAATTGTGATCTTGGTTCAGATGGCGAAAGAATTGGATGCAATATTGGATCATGGAGTAGCTGATCATGCAGCTAGCTGTACAACTGAAAGTGGTTCTGTGTCGTTCTTGCAACAAATTATTCATCCCATCTATAACACAATGGCAGAGGTGAGTTGCAACTCTCATTAGTTCATTCCAATTGTTGTTTTTGTGTTAATGCATACTTCATGTCATAATTCTGGTAGGCAATCAGTGTTTTGCAAAAGAAATTCAAGTTCTCAATCTTTACAAATACGGCTATCTTTAAACATGGCTGTAGTGGTTACTTAAGAAAAGAAACTTCTAATTTTGCTTTTGGAGCCTCGGGAAATCAAAATCCAGAATGCTGTTGCAGATTTTCTGCAGTATAAACCCATTTCTTTTACTAAATGTTCCATTTAGATTCTTTTTTATTGCATGTGTTATGCAAGATGTATTCTTGCCCATCCTTGATGACGTAGGTGAAATCCACCATGAGGAGAGGCTGACACTTATATCAGCTGGTTGAATTATGTGGAGTTGTAGTAGTTGTATTATAATGATTGATAATTCCGCAAGGTGGTACCTGAACAGAGGTGAGGTAATTGCAGCATGTATTCCTTTACAATAGTACAAAGATTTATAGTGCTGTACTGAAATCTAATCTAGGAGACAACAGCTATACAGATGTATTTTCCAGATCTGATTTAGCTAACTTACTAGAATATCCTACGAGAATATCTCTCAACAATAATAGTTTTTAAAATTGTCTTTCTTTCCTTTCTTGTGGCTAGTTGAGACCGGGTTTCTAAGTTTCTTTTTTTTCTTTTTAATGTGCTCTACATATCTTCATCTGTTATAAAGACTTTTGATGAACTTGATCTTTGAGTGATATCTTAATGAATAATTTATTGAACTCTTCTTTTGATGTTTCCTTTTATTGTTCTGTTTCTTTAATATGCATGTCCATTTATTTTGTTCTTGTTATGAATTTATGCTTAGGAAGCTGAAAGGAACGATAATGGGAAAGCTGCACATTCAGCCTGGAGGAACTATGATGACTTTAATGAATACTTTTGGTTTGTGTTTTTGGGAAGCCATGATATAATCAGTCAGTATAACATTGGAATACCTCTTCTTAACTGAACTTTTATATTACAGGTCACCTGCTTGCTTTGAATTGAGCTGGCCAATGAGGAAAGATTCTTCATCTTTCTTTGCGACTAAAAAGCGGAAAAGGGTACATTCTCTGATAATTTCTATCTGTACACTGCGTATTGATGTTTCCTTTATTAACTATGAGGAAGCTATCTTTCTTTGTTCAGTGAAATTTCTCTATGAATCAGTGTAGAATGATATTGTTAGGATGTTAGGTAGCCTTTTGTTAAATTCCATAATAGCTATTATTGTAGTATTCATGTTTGTCAAAAAATCATACATGGAAAGGGAGTAGTCATTTGAAATTGACAAGTCCAAGGGGTTAATAATTTTATGTTCTCAGTCAATAGAACAATTATTGGGTTTCAATATTTGTTTTGTGAATGTTGATTTTATTTCTCTTTGTGACTTGTACTTCTGATTATTGTATAGCAATTTATTCTTGCGCAACGCAGGCAGCAGGTATTTTACATACTAGTTGTGCTTCAGTTTTTCTGAACTAATATGTGAGTAGGCAAATTTGTTCTGTGAAATTCTTGAGCTGAAGTTGTTTGGTGGTTGGCTTGTCATTTTTCTCTTGCATTAAGTGATATTTCTTTTCCTGAAGCTGTCACCTCCTTCCAACGACTTAAATGTTTCTTTGACAGACTGGTAAGAGTACTTTTGTTGAGCATCGTACATTTCTTCACTTATATCGGAGCTTCCACAGACTCTGGATATTTTTAGTCCTGATGTTCCAGGTAATTGTCTTCTTCCCTCTCTTTATATTTGTGTGTTTTCACTGCTCATTGTATAAATGTGAGTTGCTTATTTTCTGTTTAAGTTTGCACTATTTATAAATGTCGTTGGCAGGCTTTGGCAATTATAGCTTTCAATGATGGAAAAGTCAATTTGGATACTTTTAAAACAGTACTCAGTGTTGGCCCAACATTTGCCATCATGAATTTCGTTGAGAGTATGTCTTTCCTGCATGGAATTTCTTTTTTATTTTTTTTAATTTGTATTCCCTTCTTGTAGGACTTAAAAGTTTTTGTCTTTGACCTTTATCTGTTGTTCTTGCAGGTTGTTTGGACGTCCTGCTAATGTTTGGGGCCTATACCACTGCAAGATGCATGGCTATCTCTAAGCTAGTTATACGGTTTTTCTGGTGTGGTTTGAGCTCAGTGTTTGTGACCTATGTTTATGTGTGAGTATTTTGTCTTGTTTGCATAGGCATGCTTTAATGAAGTTGTCCTTGCATTCCTCATATTGTTCTTTATAATAACTATTTCAGGAGGCTTCTGAAGGAAAGAAATGAACAGAACTCAGACTCAGTTCTATTTTCGGATATATATACTTGTGTTGGCCGTTTATGCAGCTCTGCGCCTAGCCTTTGCACTTTTACTTAAAATCCCAGCTTGTCATACTCTGTCTGAAATGTCTGATCAATCCTTCTTTCAGTTTTTTAAGTGGATTTATCAGGTCATATTTTTATAATCCCACCTTTTCCTCTTTTTGTTTATAACAATAATTATCAGATGCGTAATGCCATATGGGTGGAACGTTTTATAGCTGGAGTGACCGACTATTTTGTGGTTAATTCATTTTCAGGAGCGGTATTTTGTTGGTCGTGGTCTTTTTGAGAGGACAAGTGATTATTGCAGGTTTTTCCTCCCCCACCAATGATATACAATAGAACACTGCTTTAGGATTGTAATATAACTGCTTTATTAGTCATATAATGAAATGTTCTTTTTCTTTTCACTGCCCTTGCAGACATTTTTTTATGTTGTTCATAGTTTCATCACATAATGAAAAATAGCTTCAAGTTGATTTGTTTTAGCATGCCTGCCTCTGCCCCAGAAAAAGATGTATATTCTGGACACTCTCATGGATGCTATGAATAAAGTTTTACTTGACCCCCTGGTTGATTGATTTGCATTTCATTATGAAACAAAGTGGCGGATGAAAAGCCTTATCTTTGTAACCTGCTGTAAAGGATGGGCCTTCAAGTGTAAACAATTTATGTTAAGAAAGATTGGATTAAGAAAATGTTCTTGTTCTTCCTGTTTTTCTTTCCATGTGAGCATGCATTCGTGTCTGCAAAATGTTTATATTTACATTTAAGAGTTTTCCTTGGTCATTTAAGAATATTTTTTTCTTTCTGCACCTTGATTGATTTAAAGTTATGAGTGCATATTCAAGGGGATTCTTTTTTCCTTTTTCAATATCATTTGAAATTTTTGCAGATATGTACTCTTTTGGCTGGTGATCTTTGCCTGCAAATTCACATTTGCTTACTTTCTCCAGGTAAGCCACTTTGTCTTTCTTTTGCATTTTCATGTTTTACTACATTTATAATTATTTTATCAAGGTGATTCCCCAACCATGACAACCATCAGGGCAAAACTCGTAATTTGTGGTTCTGCTATCAAGGAAAATTATAAGTTGCCTAAACTTAATTGAGTATTGTATTATCGTGTTATGTTCTTGAAAATTTGACATATGATTGCATAAATTATGAATCTTTGCTCCCGTGCAGATTAAACCCCTTGCTGATCCCACAAATACTATCAGAAATCTCCCCAAAGTGCAGTACTCATGGCATGATTTTGTCTCAAAAGGTTTGTTGCTCTTATATTTGTTCTCAATTATCGATTTTTTATTCATGAATATTGATTTTGAAATCTTTATCACATGTCAGATTCTCTGAGTTGATAATCCAAGAAAATGGTTAAGAGGATGTTTTTGAGTCAATTTTAAGGTCGAGGATTTTCTCATAGGATAGGCTAGTATATATACATGACCTTTCATCAAGCAATGTGTAAGATTAATCAATTGACCATATGTGTTTATACTTTATATTGAATTAATCTTGGAAACAGAAGATAAATGTTTTCTTTCAGAACTGGATGGTTGGTATCTTTGTAATTTTTGAAGCTGCAATTTTGGAAATTTAGAGTTTAATAACTGACATAAAATGGGGTTGGCAGCCATGCAATATAAGTAAAATTCCTTTTCATATTTATGGCTTTCATTACTGACAATGATCAGGCACCTCCACTTGTTCACATTTTCTTTTCTTAGAAATATTTATAATAGATTATGCTGATTGAATTTGTCACAAGTTTGTTCTCTAATCTTGCAGACATGTTAACTTCCTTGCAGCTTGCGTTAAGAGTCTGCTGTGATAATTATAAAGCCATAAACTGGCAACTATTATATATTTTTAACTTTTTTGTGTTAATCTCATGAGGAAGCTTTTGATGTGTCATATTCATATCTTTGTCTTTATTGTAGCACTCTCAGAAAATGATCAGTATTTGCTTCGTTGTAACTGTAGCATTGCCATGCTATGAGTTTTTTGTTAGATAATGCCTTAAGTATATTTTTCCCCTATATGTTTTATTTTTATTCAGGTGAGAACTTCTGAATAAGTTAGCTTCTGTTACTAAATTCTGCTTATTATTATGCAGACAATAATAATGTCTTGACCATTGCCAGCCTTTGGGCTCCTGTTATTGCTGTGAGTCCTTGTTTCTTACTATCAAATGAAGTTTTATGTCATTTAATTTTTGTTGGACCTGGTTGTGGGAAAATTCAAAATAAAACAACTATATTGAGTAATGCTCTTCATGGTGTTCCATAAATGACTTCTCCTATTTGGATAGCCTTCTTCGGTTTATGGATTCCTGCCCTTCATGGCTTTAGTTGAAGTTAAAAACATGTTGCCAGAAATCAAAGTGAATAGGTTACCGTGTGTATCAACATTTTAAGGTCAACTCAGCAAGCTCATTTTGCTATGTTTACCCTCCAGATCTATCTGATGGATATTCACATAGGGTATACTCTCCTATCGGGCTCGTTTAGGCGAGGTATGAAATGATCTACATAATGTTCATTCTATTTGACTGACATTGTCTTTCATTTGAATCCGACATTTTTAATTGTTGGCTGCTTATTCACTGCAGATTCGTTCACTTGAGATGGTGCACAAACGTTTTGAGAGTTTTCCTGAGGCCTTTGTCACGAATCTTGTTTCTCCACAAGCAAAAAGGTGTTTGCTTTGCTTTCCAATTGCTTTAAGAGTACATTCCTTGTATTTCCTCTATCATGTGCCTCTCATGACTTTTCCTTCAATGATCTCTTGCAGGTTTTCTCATAGTAGGCAGCCATCTCAGGTACCTTATTTCTATAATTTATTTTCTGTTAACTTTTTCTGAATGTTAATCTTGTATCTTTTTGTACTGTGGATTATATTGCTTTTATTTTTTTTGGTGTAGTTCCTAAACAGAGCCCTTATTTCATATCTTTGTAAAAACTTTTTGATCTTTTGTGCACCAGCTGCCACATTTATTGATTACCTTCTATTGTAATAACAAAAAAAAAAAGTATGATTTTATATATGTTTTTTGATCCACTAGATAGAAACTTTTATCTGTGAATAGACTTTTATTCGTGTACTTTTCAACACTGATGTTATCTTGCTTTGTTTAGATTTGTATTCATGCAATGCACTACAAGAGTTGCATGGTCTCACTTCAGTTAAACATATCTTTTTGTAAAAGTATATGCTTGGGAGTGGTGATAATAGTTTCTAAGTTAAGAACTTAAGGTCAAACTAGGCTTGCATATCTTCTACTTTTAATCACAGTGGGCATGAGATGCCGTTTCTGCATTGCTCATCAGAGTTTGCATATTGTGTTTAATTTTTCTATAAAAATTTAATACGTTATTTGAATTCAATATTCCATTTTAGATGAATTTATCTTTTATCCCACGGCAGCCAATTTTTGTAATTCAGAGCTATCTGGTGTAGATGATCTCAAAGTTTGATGACTTGATTCATTTGGTACATACAGGAATCTCAAGAATTGAACAAGGAATATGCAGCTTTGTTTTCTCCTTTCTGGAATGAGATAATCAAAAGCCTGCGTGAAGAAGATTACATAAGCAACAGGTGGAGTATCGAGACGTGCTTTATTGCATTTGTTTAGATTTTATGCTTTTTATTTCTTAATGTTCACCAGACAATTTTCTATTGTTATTCTTTCAGGGAAATGGACTTACTACTGATTCCTAGCAATACAGGGAGTCTAAAATTAGTTCAATGGCCTTTGTTTCTTCTTAGCAGTAAGGTGCTGTTTATAGCAGATTACATAATTTATGATCAGCGGGAGCCTGATAATATAATAACATAGCAATTGTTTCAACCTTTTCAGATCTTTCTGGCAATAGATTTGGCTTTGGACTGTAAGGATACACAGGCAGATCTTTGGAATAGAATATGTAGGGATGAATACATGGCATATGCAGTTCAGGAGTGCTATTACAGCATTGAGAAAATTTTACATCACCTGGTTGATGGTGAAGGGAGACTCTGGTATAAGTGGAATTTGTGTTTGTGCTTTCATAAACTTTATTTTGCTCTGCCCGGGCTTTTGATTTTTTTGCTTTCCACGTCGTGTTTCATGCCGTGCAAAAGGGGGGTTGAACCAAAATTTCTTAACTTGAGTTACTGCTCTTGATGCTTTGTGATTTAATTTTGTACCATATGATAGGGTTGAAAGAATCTTTCGTGAGATCAACAACAGTATATCGGAGGGGTCGCTTGTCTTAACTTTATCACTTAAGAAGCTTCCTCTCGTATTATCAAGATTTACTCCATTGACTGGCCTATTGGTAATCTTCTCCCTCTAATTGTATGCATTTTTCATGATAACTGGATTCGACTACTGAACATAGGATCTAAAAGTTCATACAGCCTCTATGCTTCTTATCTGCTAGCTTTTTTGAATGAATTGGTTGTCCCATTTGCTTGCTTTCCTTTGTCAGCATTTCCTTTTAGTTTCCTAAATTCCCTTTTATTTAACCTTCTTTTGTTAAGGTTCATTTATTTTATTTTATTTTATTTTTTTCACGCAAACAATAGGCTTCTGGTCCTCTTCTCCTGTTATATTTAGACAAGGAATGGTTGCTAGTTGCTATGGCATAGTGAAATTGCTAATTTAGTTTATTCTTTTCCTCTTTCTGGACATGAAAAAAAAAATCGGAATTTTTTTCCATATAGTAAGATGTTTTCTTCTAATTATCTGATTGAGGGTTGCTGGACTTGCAATTTTTTTGGCTGCATTTGAATTTAAAACTGGACTTGTGGAAAAGAAAACCTTCACATTCTTATAACTAGAGATTTGAGATCATTCAACTGTATTATGGGAAAAAGAATTTTCGACTAGAAAAGAAATGTTAAGCTAAATGCTTCTTAAGATCTAGCAAAACTGATTAATTGTTTCTCAGTATGCTCATGCTTGGGCTTAGCTGAAAGAACTCCCAACTCAAGCTGAGCTTGTGAGCAAGACTCTCGAGTCTCTCATGAACTTACATTTTTATTTTGCCATTAAAAGCTTGATTTTGTACATGTATGGTTTTCCTGTTCTACTTTTTGTAATATGTACTATTCAAGTTGCATGTATAGATCAGGCTCCGCTGTGATCAACATTGTTGAACAAATAATTGGAGTGAAGGGGGGTATTTTTGGGTGGGTTGGATTGGGAACAATTTTGGACAAGCTTTCAACCTGTCTGAGCAGTTGCGTATAGCCAGATGCATTTGACTCCACACGCAAAAAATGCCAAATATAGCTTTCTGTATTTGCAAGCTTGATAGGCTGTCATTTTGTTTCCTGATGCGTGGACTTTGATTAAGTGTTTTTCACGTTGATAGCAAAAATTAACTTGTGGTTCCAGATAAGGGATGAAACTCCTGACCGTGCTAAAGGTGCCGCTGATGCTGTATATCAGTTATATGAGGTGGTTCATGACTTGCTGTCTGCTGATCTAAGGCATGATGTTTTTCAAATTGATATTTTATGATATTGCACTTGAAGTGCATTTAATTTTTTAGATTGTTAAAGATGCATATCACCATTGAATGCTACAGAGAGCAGCTTGACACCTGGAATATTGTAGCTAGAGCTAGGAATGAAGGGCTCCTGTTTTCTAAAATTCAATGGCCAAACGATCCAGAAACTGTGAGCATCTTCAATTATGTCCATTTTTTGGTATCTGACTATTTTGTTTCTATTCGTAATAGTAGATTAATATATCGGTATCTGCAGAAAGAGCAAGTGAAACGGTTGCACCTTCTTCTATCCGTAAAGGACTCCGCAGCTAATATCCCAAAGAATCTTGAAGCTAGACGAAGATTAGAGTTTTTTACAAATTCATTGTTCATGGATATGCCTCCGGCGAAGCCTGTATCTGAAATGGTTCCCTTTAGGTACCCAAGTTTGGATGTTACCAAATTTTTAATCCCACACTTTCTATGACGTATACTTAACACTTATTTGGCTTGTTTGACGACAGCGTCTTAACCCCATACTACAGTGAGACCGTAATTTATAGTTCCTCTGACTTGCGTGTTGAAAATGAGGATGGAATATCCATCCTTTTCTACCTGCAGAAAATTTTTCCAGGTAATATTCAGTTTCCAAGGCTTCCTTCCCCATAGCTATAATGAGTTCCTGTGTTCAAAATTACACACTATGCGGTTCTTGAAGCTTCATGTGCATATCAATATAGTATCTACAGTATTCTATGCTGTAAATGTTCCGCTTTACATGTGAATTTATTTACACCAGGAAGATTATAATCTTTTATGCAATCTCTTATGTTTGAAGTTTCGGTAAGTGTTAGTTATCTACTAACCTTCATTTTGGTGATGTTATTATGTGATAGTTTTATTAGGTATGTGACTTTTACTTCTAAAATTTCTTAATGATGGTCTGGGAACAGGCAAATTTTACATTATGGTTGATGATGAATATTTGGGGAACATAGTAAATTTTGCCATTATATTTTTTGTGAACATTAGCCTTCTTTCCCTATTTTTATATTTCATGCACTATTTTTTTTGGATGTTTACTTCATATCCTGTTACGTCCTAAATCCTATGTTATGTTCGGTCTTCTTAATAAACTATTTTCCGTTTTAGATGAATGGGAAAACTTCTTGGAACGTATCGGTCAAGGAGAGTCTACCGGAGATGCAGATCTTCGAGAAAGTTATAGAGATTCTTTGGAGCTTCGGCTGTGGGCATCTTATCGAGGGCAGACTCTAGCCCGGACTGGTAAGATTTTTCTTGTGTGATGTTAAGCAATGTGGTTTATCATCTGAATTTTTTATGATCTAAAATTTTATTGCATTATGAAATTTTATAGTTTTAGTTTTTTGTTAAACAGTCATTTTTTTCCTGATATTATTTTCTTTGGACGTGCAGTACGTGGGATGATGTGTTACAGAAGAGCTTTAATGCTGCAAAGTTATTTTGAAAGAAGATCATTAGGAGGTACTGATTATTGTTTTCCTTTTAACAATATATATTACTCGTAAGGCATTTGTTATGCTCATACTTCATTCTGTCTGTGCAGTTGATGATTATAATCAAGGTTTTGAGTTTTCTCGTGAATCACGAGCTCAAGCAGATTTGAAATTTACATATGTCGTCTCATGTCAAATTTATGGGCAGCAAAAGAAAGCAGAGGCTGCTGATATTGCTCTACTGTTGCAGCGGTATATTTTCATTTTTCTATATTATTATCTTGTGGGTTGATGCTGTGCTTTTCTTGAGTGATAATTTGTTCCGTCTTCTCCAGATCTCAAATTAGTTTATACCATCAACTTAATTTTGTCAAATTTCTGGTGCCACACAATGATTTCAGTGCAAGTATTTTTTTTTGTTTCTGTTGTAAGACCGAGAGAATGTGTGTTAAGTTCTGACATAAGGTATATGATACCCTAATTAAATCCTCATACAACTGCATAATTTGTCGAGTCCTACTGAATCTTTAAACCAGTGAATAAACATTAGAAGAGACTTAGTGAGTAAATGATTCTTCATCTTGTCTATAAAATCCAGTTGTATGCAATCTGGATAGCTCCAAAGAATCAAATTAAAATAAGAAAGAGTTTCCATATGGTTCTTTTCTTGTTAATTTAGTACACCATGCAAATTGCAAGTCATGGGATGGTGCTTTCTTTTTTATGCTCCAATTGTCATTTGCTCGAAACAATTTTCACACCAATTTAATAATTATTTTTATTGCAAACTGTATTTGATATTCCGACTTTTTTAAGTGACTAAAAATAAGCGGCCTATGCAGCCACCATTTGGTCCGCTTGATGTTAAATTTGTATGACATGCAGCAAAGTTGCTGCGGAAAACTATCTCAAGTAAGAGAACTAAATTGTGAGTTCAATAAGACAGTTATTCATTTGCTTTGGTTTTCAGGAATGAGGCACTTCGAGTTGCATTCATACATGAGGAGGAGAGCGTGGGAGATGATGGAAAGATATCTAAAGAATTTTACTCGAAGCTAGTTAAAGCTGATATTCATGGGAAAGATCAGGTAGGCTGCAGTCAATTGCCTTAGCTGTTGTCGTTGTTTTTCATCATGGACAAAATTTGTGCATCTTGCCTTCAGATTCCTGTTCTGTTTTCTTTGTTATGGAACTTCATGGCAAATTGTGTTTTTCTCTATATCCACTAATACGTATAGGTGCACCTGGAATGATTGGTGATTGATGAAAAAAGGCTAATACTGCTTCGTAAATTTTCACCTTCTTGTTTGATGGGTTATTGTGATGGTGGGGGATGTGTCTCTTTTCGATGATATGTACTCTGATTATATTTTCTATTGATATATTATTCTTCCTTCAGTCCTATGATTTTGAAAAAATTTCATGGATTGTGAATCTGTATTTTTTTTATTTATTGTCCTTTTTCTCCATTCTTTTGTAAATATTTTTAGGAAGTATATTCAATTAAACTTCCCGGAAACCCGAAGCTTGGAGAAGGAAAGCCTGAGAACCAAAATCATGCAATAATTTTCACTCGTGGGGAAGCAGTTCAAACTATTGACATGAATCAGGTTACATCAATTAAACCTTTGTTCCTTGGGTATAAACAGGTTTTTCTTTCTCTTGTATATGGAAGATTTGGTTTTATCTTTAATCGATATCTTTGGGGTGTGTGTGTGTCATATATATATGTGTGTATGCGTATGTGTATCTGTATGTGTGTGTATGAATATGTATGTATGATCAATGCCTTGCTCCCACCGTATTCATTTCCTTGAGTTATTAATTTCCTTTCTGTTATGTTGGGGAATTCATTCTTTTGATATTTAGCTGTATTTTGGTTTCATATATTCGTTTTACATAGAAAAATTTTGAAACACAGTGCTCTTTTCCACGACATGCATTGACGGCAATATAATTGTATTACTTAATGGAGTTACTTCATATAGGACAATTAACTTGAGGAAGCTGTGAAAATGAGAAATCTTCTGGAGGAATTTCGAGCAAATCATGGCATTCGTGCTCCTACTATTCTTGGAGTAAGAGAGCATGTTTTCACAGGAAGGTTTGGCCTTCTATGTCCAATGTTGGTTGCATTCTTTTTTCTGCCTCATATTCTTACTTTTTCCTCTGCGCGATTTATGCAGTGTTTCGTCTTTAGCTTGGTTCATGTCCAATCAAGAGACTAGTTTTGTAACACTGGGACAGCGGGTATTGGCAAATCCACTGAAGTGAGTAGCGTAAAATGTTCTCTTTCCACAGAAAGATATTGCATTTTGATTTTTAATTCCATGCAGTGTACAAAAGATGTAATGGTAAAATCTTCTGCATGAACTTTTGAGTCTTCACATTCGTCTTTTAATTTTTCTTTTCTTTCCGTTTATCCTTTGGCAGAGCCCGTATGCACTATGGGCATCCAGATGTGTTTGACCGAATATTTCATATAACTCGAGGTGGCATTAGTAAGGCGTCACGTGTGATTAATATTAGTGAAGATATTTATGCAGGTAAATTGTGAAGAATACAGTGATTTCTTTTGTGTTTTAGTCTGTCCCTGGTGTGTTATTCACTTTTTTCTTTTTCTATTTGTTGGGTTTTGCTCTGGTTTATGATTATTTTAAATTTTTGGGAAATTCATAATCGCGCTATGGTTTATAACTGTATATAATTCCTAAATATTCTGTTGTTTTAGTGGGTGTGGTGGAGAGATATGTACATAATTCCTAAATATTCTGTTTCAGGATTTAACTCCACGCTGAGGGAGGGGAATATTACTCACCATGAATACATTCAGGTTTGTTATTCTCTTCTTTCGGCTTATCTCTTTGAAATAATACACCTTTCTTAGTACTGATACCCAATTCTCTCAGGTTGGAAAGGGAAGAGATGTTGGTTTGAACCAGATTGCCCTTTTTGAAGGGAAAGTAGCCGGAGGAAATGGAGAGCAAGTCCTTAGTAGGGATGTATATCGGCTTGGACAACTTTTTGATTTTTTCAGAATGCTTTCTTTCTATTTCA
>CAODLS011499398.1:0-11895 GCA_948243855.1 Flueggea neowawraea
AAACGAGTTAAAGTCCCCCATCAAAACCCATTTCTCTTACCTGTTGATCCTAATCTGTCTAATAAGATCCCAAAGCTCTTTACGATTAGTGGGATTAGGACTGCGATACACATCACTTAGAAAACATGCAAAACCATCCATTTGTGTATAGTAATGAATAATTTGTTTATGAAGAAGTATAGGGGTTACCTGGATTCTTGGATCAGACCAACAAATCCATATCCCACTAGAAAAGCCTTCAACATCTTGACGTAAATGAAATTGTAACCCGAGTTTTTTTATAATGCATTCTGCTTTTTGTCCACTAATCCATGTTTCCAAGAGAATAAACACTTGGGGATTATAAATACTTTTTAAATTCCTGCAAGCTGCAACAAAACCAACACTTGCACAACCTCTATTATTCCAGCTTAAAATCATAAGAAAAAAAAAAGAAAGAGGGATAAAACACTTAGCTGATCGAGACATCAACTTCCTCTTGCTGGAACACATCCATGACATCCTTAGGGTCTTCAATGGATAAATTAATATTCACATCCTCAGTGTTGGGATTGTTAACATCAGAAGGTAGAGAATGTGCGATGACATTAGAGGAATATGATAAATCTTGCGGTTCTGAAAGATGAATTGGTTCAGCTAGAGGTGTAGGAGGTATAGGGTCATGAACATCCATTACCAAGCTGGACGGAATAGCTTTGGGGGCCACAGGTAATACCGGTTGGGGCTCCAGTGTTGTTTGAGGTAGTACAGTAGACATAAGAGTGAATTTAGACACCAATGATCCAACTGAAGCATGGGGGCTGGTCTTGGCATCAGAGACAGTGGCAACCCTATTGGAACTTACGAATGTGTGTTTGTTAGAACTCTTAGATTTAGTCTGAGGTGATCTTTGGCTTGAAGAAAGCATCTTATCCTTCCCTTTTGTTTGTGCAGCGAATTTAACCATGTTATCCACTTTAGGGGGCAACAAAAGTTCTTCGTTTCCTTCACGAAGTTTTGGTGTGGATGACATGGTAATTGGTGTCTCAGACTGTGGATCGGAAACTGAATCTTCCTCATTGGCAATAACCATGAATCTTGCACCATATGAAGGTTTTACTGATGAAGTCCCTTATGATTTCGAGCAGATTACTTTTTTAGTATTGAGTTCCTTTGTTATCTTGTCGGCCTTTCCCGCCTCATTCTTTTTACGCCGTGGACGTCTTTGCATTAGTATCCACGGACCAAAGTCGGCATATAATTCTGGTCTTGCATTTTCCTCATCTTGCTTCTTTTGAGATTGAATCTCTGTTGGTTCCTTCTCTGCCAGGTTTACTAAAGGGTTTAACTCACATGTTTCCTGCTTATGACCATACTTTCCGCAAACGAAGCAAACCTGGTGTAATCCTTCATATTCCACTCGAAAAATCCTCCCCAGAGCTTAAACTTAGATTTAAGGGGTTTTTCAAGATCAACTTCAACACTAATACGAGCAAATTTGCCTCTAGCAGCAGCAAATGTAGTTTCGTCAATACGGAGAGTTTTACCAATAGTATTCCCAATATCAACAAGAAAGCTTTTGTGGAAGCACGATAATGGTAGATCTGGAATGCGTATCCACACCACAACTCTCTTAATACTTTCATGTTCCCAGTCAAACATCGGAGTCCAACGCTGAACCGTGACATAAATACAAGCCAATGGCCTCCGAGCAAGATAGTTTCATAATCTGCTTGATTAGTGAACCGTAACACATAAAAATCATTTTCCACGTCTGCGTATGTGATCGGTCCTTTGGGTTTCCACAAATGCATCTCATTAAACTCTCTTTCTATTAAACTCTCTCACCCAACAATTATACTCTTCTTTATACTCAAATATGAGACTCACACTCGTTTATTTTTTTTATTTAATTTATTTATAATATATAATTTACAATAAATACATTTGTTTAACATATTAATTTTACACTTTTATGTGAAATAAATTATATTTTCAAAATTTTATTTTAAATAAATTATTTATACAAAATTTGTAGAAATAATATTTCTATAAATTAGTATCAAGTGAGTAAGTATTAAAATTAAAAAAAAAATACATTAAAAATGATGTAACTAAAATTGTATATAAAAAAATAGAATGAATATAAAATATTTATAAATAAAAAATAAAATTTTTTTTTTATATTTTAAAAAAATGAAAAAGGATATACCTTTTTGGTAGATCCCACCCATCATACCTTCCCGTATGATGGATTATCCACTATCATTAGACAGTAGACGACAACGGAGCTCAATGTCGGTTGTGGGTGCTCTAAGGCTCCATACAACTCCATCCTTGTTCCCATAATCCTACCGCATCACATATACCTCGCGTGTTTCTCCCTCTCCCTATTCTCAGCTTTCACATTACCCATTTATTCGCCACGCTTTCAGTAGCGCGTCAAAGATGCTGTGTCTCATCATAGATATGATAGGATTTCTTCATCCTGGGCCGCCCAAGCTCAGCGTAATTGAGGCCCGTTTTATTTTTATTTCTTTTTCACTTTTCTATATATATGACAAATAAGGAGATATTCTGAAGATATTTGGGAGAATTTTATGAAAATTTTATAAAAATTAATAATATTTATCTTATAAAAATTTTATTGAATAAACATATAAAATGAAATATTATGTAAAATTATGAACCCTAAATTCGTAGTGGTAAGGGCTTTTTGTTAAATTTTCTAATACTTTATAAACAATCATCATGTGCAAAAACATATTGATTCATGGTTAAACATATTAATTCTGAGAAAACCACCTATTAAAGAACAAAATTAAGTCTAAACAGTATTCAGAAAAGAAAAACTATCAATGATTTATTTTATAGAAAATAATAGAGGAGTAAGAAGCACAAAATGAGACGTTGGCAATTTGTATTAAATGTTTTATAAAGTGACACAAAAACAATTGAGGATTGTATTGTATTATATCGTATTAACATTCGTATTATATGTGTCGTAAAGTGACACAAAATCAATTGAGAATTATATTGTATCGTAATCATATATTTTAAAACAGTAATATCGCATAAGAAACTGGTACTTGAGCAGCCCGAAACATGTGGTTTAACAAAAGAATGAGCTGAAGCGGAGCCATGATAGCCCCGCCACGAAACGATGGCACGCTTTAAAAGAGGAAACACGCGCGCAATGAAGCCTTGCAAGCCCCACTTGGCGCGGGCACACATCATAGCCTTTTTATTGGACGGCTGTGTGTGGCCCATCACACCCCGTCCGATATTATCCCAATTCGTCTTTCTTTCCCATGCATTTCTTTTTTTCTTTTCAATATATAAATTAATGGAACCTTCCTCCAAAATATATGTATGAATTGCTTTTGTCTAATTCGTTCTCCATATTATAAACAACAAAACTCTAATTCTTGTCGAGAATGGATCAAGACGTAGCAGTTTGTTTGTGCCGATGAAGCATTGCTCAATTGCAAAAGAAATTGTATAATTCGAATAAATTAAATAAATGTATGATAAAACGTTGAAGAAAGTCATACGTCTGTTTTTTTATATATATTAATTTATATTAAATATAAATATAATTATGGAATGTGAATGAAATAATTTTTTTAACTTGGGTATACATTTCTCTTAAAATAATAACTTTATACGGGAAAATTTGACACAAACTTGTAAGAAAACTCAAGCGATTAATTTAATTCCATCCAGTGTGTATCGAGTACATATCATTTTTTCCCCTTTTATCGCTCAATACTTGAATCAATTAACATGGGTTATTATAACTTTACCAAAAGTTTTGAGTTCGAACCCTGAAAACGCAACATCGTTGAAGGAAGGGATTTCACCCTTTGAAATACTTATTAAACTCCCGAATTTGGATTAGTCTGGACACGTTAAATCTCCTTAGTTCGACGTGGGGCAGCTCAGGATACTGAGTGAAATATAATATCATTTTTTTTCTTTTGGTGTATGTATATTGTGAATTTCTTGCATAGGTTTTGCTATAAAAAATAACATCTTTTAGTTGGTTTTTTATACAATTAGTTATCGGCATTTAGTTGGACACCATCATGTAGTTACCCATGAAAATTTTCAGACAAATCCAAGTGGTGGTGGTGGTGGCAAACAAAACACAGATGATGGTGGTGACGGCGAAGGTGGTGGAGCCACCGAAGCCACGACCAGAGATATAGGCCCCGAAAGGAAGGAAGTGGCATGTAAAATGGGAAAGAACTGTTGAACATATTCCTTACAAACCATGAGCTTACACCCTTCAGAACGGGGATTTGTCGCCTTGGCGAGTGTTCCAATCTTGGCCCGCTCCCTTCTCTAATTACACACACTACTCTCACTACCACGTCACCAATGTATTGCACCACTTCCAATTTAACTATGTCACCAAGCACCCACTTTTCCTATATTATTCACATACTCTCTTATTTATTTGTTTCTTACTAATAATTCTCGATTTAAAAGAAAAAAGAAACGGCTAAGCTTATGTTAACTTTAGGCTTTATATTAATACGAGTTAAAGAAAGTCACCTATAGTTAAGTTGTTAAATTACCGATAAGTTATTCAATATAGTAGTTCAAATGGTAGCGAATACTTCTATTGATCAACAAATTATAAGTTTGAATTCTGAAACACAACTCTCTTTTAAATTAGTTCTCAAATTTTCTAAAGCGACAATGAATCGTAAAAATAAAGTGGGATTAACATCCTGTTGTTAAGAAAAAAAAATCATGATAAGTAGTATGTATATATATATATTAAGTTTTAGATTGATCATTGAGAATAAGTCGAGTACAACATTAAAGTAAAAAATTAGTTAGAATCTTCTCAGCATTAAAAGATCGCAAGTTGATCTTTAGTGAGAGTCGATATGTAACAAAAAGTAATGAATTAGTCTCATAATAACTTCTACCGAGTTAATTACCAGATAAAAAAAATTAAAAGAATTAAGTGGAATACTGAATAATGGTTAGTGAAGATAATTAATATAATGTAAACAAGGTTTGACTGAGAAAATTAAAGTGCACATGGTGAGGTGGTAGCAACCAATGCAATTAGAATTGTAGATTAACCAAATTTAAGAAGATACTCCATGATTCATTGAGGGTTAAATTAATATTTCTTAAAATTTTAGAGCTTAACTTTGAGGGTTAGTGGGAGAAGTAATGATTAGTGAATGGATTTTGACGCCCTCTTCTTTGGTCTTTTCTATGAGGATCAAAATTTGGAATATGTTCTGTCCATGCCTTTCATCTGGGCCCCCGCACTTTCTGTGTCTCGCTCACAATATGGCATCTTCTTTTTTGCTTTCATAATTTTGTAATTTTTGTAAGTTATCCTACCATTTCTCATTGTTAATTTTTATAGCAATTTGCTTGTACACCCTTTTTCTAAGAAGAAATTAAAAGTGTTATTCGTAGAGAATTTTAAAAGAAAAATTTAGAAAAATTATAAGAATATTGCTTACTTTTTCACAAAAAGAGAGAAAATATAAGAATATTCAATGACTAAATTTGATAGTTGGACGCCACAAATTTCTCTCCCAATATTCAGAACACACTTCAAATTCTTTTCACAAAAAAAATCATATAAAACGAGATAAATAAAACGGCAAACGTGATTTTGCTTTTGGATTCTATCATTTTGTCAGTTTAGAAAATAAGAAAGAGCTAAAAAAAAAGACAGTTGTGAACACATGTAAATATAAATTAAAGAAACAATTGAAGAATTAATTAATTAATTAATTAATATGCGTGTATGAACGCTCATAAAAGAAATTATTTCTCTAAATTTATGAACTTTCGAAATAGATTTTCTCTCATCAAAATCCATAAAATTGAGAAGCAATTGTTGAAATTTATTACGTGCAGTTTGGTAACTTGATGGGCCAAACTTATGTCAAAACATATATGTGGAAGATCTAAATTTAACAATTGACCACTCTTTAATTAATTTTCATATGCTCAAAGACATAAAGCCAAAAGGTCGACAACCCTAATACTTATCCATGGACGTTTTGACAAATGATGTAATCATGAAATATTTGGTCGATCGTTTGCACGATTGACATGAATAAAATACGAGAATATATAAACATTTGTTTTCACTCCCCAAGACTAGACACATTAGCGTGAAGTTTGTTAAAATGAAGCAATTCGATCTCCAAAATTTTGACACGATTATACGATTACAATATGAATTATTTGTTATTTTTTCTGTTTTATGTTGCATATAATTATAATAGACATGTAAATGATTTAACACAGTTACAATACGCGAACACATATGATTTTGTCGGCATGAATTTTATTGGAAAAAGAGAAGAAAGAAAAAAGTGTGAAGAATTTAAAAATATGTAAGCTAAGTAGAGAAGGACTAGAGAGGAGAATGGGGCCAGTTATACATCAACACAAAGACGGAAAATGCCTTTTAAATGATTTAGGGTTTTGGGGTACACTTGGAGGGGTACTCGATGCCTCCACTCACCCTCATTTTACTTCTCTCTTTAAGTTTGATGTGAATACCCATTTCTTTTGTAGGTCACACCATTTATATATGTATAAGCTTTCATGGAAAAAGCTTAATTAAGGTGCAATTGGATTCATTTTTAGTCATTAATTCATAAAAGTCATTATTAGACCATCTTATCAGTTGATAAATGACAAAAGTTAATTGCTTTTCATCCTCAATTAAGATGTATAGAGAGGGCTTTGTTGTCTAGGGATCGTTAAAAAATTAAGCTTCACAGCCTGTCTTTGCATTTTGCTCAAATCTCACCTTTTTTTTTTTTTTTTATCTGCTAAAAGTAGTCAAAAAATTAAGGAAAAAATGAAATATTTTAACGTAACTATCACACTTAACAACCTGTTGCATGGGCCCTTTTTTTAAAACGGGATGAACGAAGTTCTTGATCTTTGCATATTTTAGTTTTAGCTGAAATTTAAACTTTGAAATTTTAACGTTGAAGAAGATTTCTGTCACTAATGCCCTTGTCCTAAGTTACTCGGTAATTCAATTAATCACATAACTATGATTACTGGTAAAATTAAATTAAATTCCATATCCATATAGCAGTGTGGACTCCGTCATCTGACTGCTCATAAAAGCGTGCACCTGGCCTGGATACACGGTCACCCCATTACCCCGGTAACTAGGGTCATAACATACAATGGTATACCAAAGACTGCATACTCCGAAGTAGGGTGATAACATACAATGATATACCATGAAAATTTGTAAAAGTTGCTGCTTTTGATTCTATGATCACGGTGTAGATAAAATAAATTCAATATACATTTTTCTTTGCAAGTGAGCAAAATTTGAGACGTCCAGTCTCGTGTTCCAAGTGTGCTCATTTGATTAATCATGTCCGTTTTGCAGTTCATGTTTACCTGAGTAATCTCTATTTAGGCATTATAGTCAGGCCAAGGAAATTTTGGATTTTAGGGTCTCGAACATGTAACCTTGAACAAGTTTTTTCAGCTTCTGAAAGTGCTCAATGTCATTTATATATGAAATTGTAAACGGCAAGTCACAATTTAGCCAATAGCTTTTCTTCCTTTTTAAATACAACGAAATCCTAACGCAGAATCTTCTTTTGAGGATGACATTTTAATCCGATCCGATGAAATCTATTCAAACTCAAACCGAGTCGACTAAATATTCCCGAATTCGGATAAAACTCAAAATTCAAAAACTGAATTTAGGTTGGATGTGTGTTTCGCATTCCCTGCCTCCCTCAAACCTAACCCAAATAATTTTCTTATTATAAATAACATGTATACAGGCTCAATTCTATTATGCTTGCTATGATTATAAGAATTTTGTCTATTTTGTGAAAAAAATATTTAAATATATTATTTGGACAATAATATTTATTTATTTATTTTATATGATTCAAATCAAATTTAGACAAATAGATCGAATATTAAGTTACCATGAGTTTCCCTAAACCCAATGAGGCAATTTCATTCCATGAATATTCACAAGCTGCAAAAACACTACTGAGGCAACTTCATAGGCTACATACGACTCACATATTGTCTTTTCCCCCTCAAAAACCGGAAAATATATATAAAAAGAATTATTTTTTTCTCAAAAGAAGATTGCATTAGAAAAAAAAAACAAAATTTGCTAAAGAAAATATAGTTAAGGCCATAATGACCAAATTATTGATTCATGAACTTAAAAGTGAAGCTAGGTACAAATTGTTTTCCCCATTGGTGGTGCCTATGTTGTTGCAGGACCATATTTTGCTGGTCCACACTTATACAAATGAGTAAACTCTAATGAAGAATGTAAAAATGGCGGTAGAGTTTATGGAGGATAGCTAATTAAGTAACGGTGGTCCAGCGGCAACAACACGTGATGGTGGGTGGTCAATTGATAATGAGAATAATACTTGTATCAAATGTGCAAGCCTTCTTTGCAACTAGTTTCAACTCTGAATTTGTGACGTCCACTCTGACTTTACGTTTCAATCAACCCGAATAAGAGGTTCTTCTAACATTTCGGAAATTCAAAAGAAAAAAATTTATCAATAATAACACTGGAGAATTTGATTTCATATTATAGGGCTTTGTATTGCTCTAAAATTCATCAAAAACTAAGTCCTGTTCTTTAGGTCTTACGAGATGTACAATTCTATGTCTGTTTTACGGTTTTGCGTTCACTTGAATTGAGTATGGTTTAAAGAGATTTTAAATTTGAAAGACTCTAACAACTTTATCAAATCACTCAACTCTTGATGATGCTCGTTTCCAAATCTTATTACATAAGATCTTTGATTATAATTAGTATATGTTAGGAAACAAATGGAATGTTTTATATATCATCTCAAATTGATTTGAGTTTTGGTGTAATTTGTACATACATATTTCTGGGATCAATGCAATTGCATATTTATTGCAATATGTAATTTTTGGTGAAGAATAATGAGATGGGACATTCATACTATACGCTTTAAAAACATTAAGTTATATGTCCCTTTCGATATCCCCAATAATTCCCTTATCTCCCTTTCCTCGCAAGCGAAAACGTATGGAAGAAATTGAGTTTTATTTTCTTTTTTTTTCTTACAAAAATTAATTCTTGATCAAAGGTTTGGTATACAAAAGCTTTCGATGTTCCTATTTTTCAAAAATTATTCATGCATACTTTCAAACGTAGTCCCTTTCTTGTATGAAGCAATCACTATTACTGTTGGCATTTTAGCCCTATTAAGTATTGTGTTCGTTTCTATAACATTGTCAATCAACATTGAAGTGATGATGCGACCAAGTTTTTATATTATTTTTTATTCACAATTTTTATAATATTTGATCGAACCCGCAATTTTAGCTAATTAATTAAATTTACTAGTACATTTATGCATCACAATTGATCTATATATGTGTCTAATCGCAAACGGTGATAATGCTTATTATTTAATATTACATGATAACCATATTCAAAGAGTATATAACACCAATTGAGGAATGCGATGGATTGTGACATCAATTATTATTTTCTTAATAAGATGTCACAACCCATAGTCGGATTCGTGACCGGCGTACAAGGTGGATCGTCTGTGGAATCCCGATCCATCCCGCACAAACATCAGAGTACAGATATTCTACCTGACTTATCAAATATTTATTAAAACATTTATAAAAATATTTATAAATGAAATAAAACCATATATATATATATATAAATATCAATATATATATATATATATACAATATAGCAAAATATCAATAAAATATAAATCATCGTTGAGAATAAAATAAAATATCCCAAAATACAACAAAAAGTGTAGCTCATTATCCCAACAGTAGTCAAATATGGAGTTCTATGACATAGTAAAGTAGAGTCACGAATGAGAGCACTCACAATAGCCAAAAGCGCCTCACTAGGTTCGAGGTACAGATTAGATACCGAGCGTCCAAAATGTCACCTGTGAACGAAGGTTAACATAGACAACAGAAGAAAAAGGAATAAGAATTCCTAGTGAGGAAACAACACGTCAGACCGCCTCATACGTGCCTCATAAAGACTGGTTTGAAATCCTTTTTCAAAATACCGTATATATATATAGACACCATATAGTATACACACTATATACATAATATATTTGAAAATTGTTTTACCAAAACGTTCGCATTCATATCATACAACATGCATTCAGACAATGTATACATATACTTGTGATTTCATATTACGAGACCATGAAATATTTTGATATCCATATAGTAGTGTGGACTCCGCCACCTGACTGCTCATAAAAGCGTGTACCTGGATTGGATACACAGTCACCCCATTACCCCGGTAACTAGGGTTAAAACATACAATGGTATATCAAAGACTACATACTCCGTAGTTGGGTGATAACATACAATGGTATACCAAAAACTACATACTCCGTAGTAGAGTAATAACATACAATGGTATACCAAAGACTACATACTCTGTAATAGGGTGATAACATACAATGGTATACCAAAGACTACATACTCCGTAGTAGGGTGATAATATACTTTGGTATACCATTGTATGTTATCACCCTAATGTGTTGAATTAAAGAATTAAAAAAATACAAAATTCAAGCAATGTTGTGTTAGCCAAAATGACATCGTTTTGGCATTTTCTCAACTATTTATAACATGTTGCCATGTGGGCTTACTATGTAATTAGTCCATCGTGACAAATAACGACAAAAATAAATGGCACACTGACGATGAGATAGTCTTGATACAAAACTCAAAATTCAAGAATTTTGTAATCATTTTTTAAAGTACATGCTATTCTTAATACAAACTTGAAAGTTCGGGTTATTTTGATTTATTTATTTTAAATAAAATAATTCTTATTTGTCCTTAAATATAAACAATGTGGACACTTTAACAAGTCGTTCGAGAGAAATCATGGACATATTTAATATCAACAATTGCTTTTTTTTTTTTCTTTCTTTTACATGAGTTCATTAAAAAAGAAAGCTTAGTTCGAAAGACAAGAAGTGGTACATCCTCAAACGTCAATTTTAGAGGTCCCAAATTCTTATAACCACCATGTGATGATGCTCCCGCCACGAAAAGCAAAAGTAGCTCTTTGCCACTTCTTAGGAACTTCCATATTCGATCTCCCTCCCTCCCTCCCTCCCTCTTATTTTCATACTTACATCTTCTATGTATCAGCATGACGTTATAATACTCAATTCCAACTTAATTTCACTCACAACTACACAAGCTTAATGAAAAAAAAAACTTGATTAAATCCATAACAATTATCTATAATGTAAATTCGTAAGAAAATTAAAATTCAAATGCGATTAATGAAAATCCACAAGAATTATCGAATCTTTAAGAGTAGATAATCACTTCTGAGATTAAAACACTAATATACGAGCTCGATTATTACAAACTAATGCTCAAGCCCTATATATTTATTCGAAAAATTGTTAAATATGATGGTTTAGATTATAGAAGGGAAAACAAAGTGAAAGTTCGAGGCTTCGTCTTAGCCCTTTGGCTCTCTTTTAGTAGCTATGACTTTTGCTTTTCAATTAATTTAGTATCTTTTTTCATAGGTGGGGCAAAAAAAAATAAAGAAATGAAATCTAGCTAGGTACATGGATATATGGAAGGACCAAGTTGAAAACATAGCTCATATGATAAAGTGTAAAGAAATAAGAATTAAAGTATGGACTGTTCTAAGTGTAGGAATTTGCAACTTTGCTCACAAAAGCCTTCTCATAAATTTATTCAATGCCATCATTATCCCCTAAATAGAATATATTGACAAATACTAAGGATGTATAACTGTATAAGTTCTTATGACTTTTTTGGTCAAGTTCAGCAAGTAAATGGCATTCACACAATTATCATAAAGGGTACTCACACAATACT
>CAODLS011499597.1:0-18397 GCA_948243855.1 Flueggea neowawraea
GAGTAGAACCCCAAATTACTCGAGCAAGAACTAGGTCCAGAAGGCTGATGGATGAGGAAGTTACTCGAGTAGAACTACAAGTTACTCGAGTACTCGTGGCTCAAAATTTCAATAAATCAGCCAGTGGAGACATGTACTCGAGTAGAGCCATCATTCACTCGAGTAAGTGCAAGATTCAGAAGTTCCAGAAGTGAAACGAATCAGAGTTACTCGAATAGACATTGTCTTCCTCGAGTAAGGATATTTTCAAATTTCAGAGATCCAAGTTAATCAATCCTAAAAAGGGAAGAAATCAATGTTCAACGGTCACACAAAATCGATCACTGGAGTATAGACTAGTCTTACTCGAGTAAGTCAAGGCTAGATTCAACACTGGAGCATCAACAACGAAGTTACTCGAGTAGATACTTGTATTACTCGAGTAAGCACTGAAAAGGAAAGAAAATCAAGATTGATTTCACACTCCAATAGGCATATTATGAGTCACAACGGCTAGATAAATATCAGGAGGTATAAATAGACTTTCAGAGCAATTAAGAGATATACAACAATGACCTACAAATAGATTGCAACCTGAATTTGAGCCTTGTTCATCGTTCTTAGTGATACAAGTTTTATTGTGCTTATTTCCAATTCTTAGTTACTTGTGTCCTTGTTTCAAATCTATTGGTGAGTGATTTATCATTCATAAATAGAGTGTTTGTGAGGTTGGGGTCAAGGGTAGATCCTAGGCTAGTTTATTATTGAACCGGAATCAAGAATTGTAAGAGTTCTCACTTAGTTTGAAAGTGAAAGTTGTAAGAAAAGTTTGAGAATAGTGGAAATCCTAAGTGGTGATACTTAGGTAGTGGATGTAGGCAAGTGTTTGGCTGAACCACTCTAATTCCCTTGTGTTCTTTACTATTTTAGTTTGTCTCTTACATGCCTAAACAAAAAGATTTCAAAGCCTCAAGTTTCATACTATTCAACCCCCTTCTAGTGTGGTATAAGCTCTTTCATTAGGTTGTGTATTGATGCAGCCTAATAAGGTAATCACCTATGTATCAAGGCAACTTAAGAGACACAAGTAGAACTATCCGAATCACGATTTGGAATTGGCAGCACTGGTTTTTGCACTTAAGATTTGGAGGCATTACCTCTAGGGAGAGACTTTTGAGATCTTCACTGATCATAAGAGTTTGAAGTATATCTTTGGTCAGCGAGATCTAAATTTGAGGCAAAGGCGTGGTTTGAGTAACTTAAGGATTATGATTGCACTATATTGTATCATCCCGATATAGCTAACGTAGTCATCAATGCCTTGAGTAGGAAGTTGATGGGTATTTTAGCCTATATTGCCACTAAGAAATGACCAACAGTGTCGGAGTGGCAGAGATTGATTGAGAATGGAGATGAGTTTCACTTTGGTGATGATGGGTATTGTTGGGTCACGTTGAGATGAGACCTATTTTGTTGGATCAGATCCGTGAGGCACAAAAGGATGATACCGAGATCTAGAGCTTGATTGAGAAAGTCAAGTCGTCCAAGGTGTGGGGCTTCAGTTTTGATGATTCTGGAGTCCTTTGGTTTGGTTTGAGATTATGCGTACCATCTTCGGGTGGGTTACACGAAGAGATTATGACCGAGGGTCACAACTCTACATACTCTATTCACCAATGATCCTACTGGTGGCCAAGGATGAAGAGGGATATATCCAAATTTGTCAGCCGATGTTTGACCTGTCACCAGGTTAAGTTTGAACATTTGCGTCCTTGTGGTTTGTTACAATTGATGCCCCTACCAGAGTGGAAGTGGGATTGCATGACTATGGATTTTATAGTGGGATTGCTAAGGACACCTACTAGGTATGATTCTATTTGGGTTATCATGGATCGATAAACCAAGTCTGCATATTTTTTACCTTTCAAGATGACTTATGGAGCAGCAAGACTAGAAAAGTTGTATATTGATAGGATTGTCTATTTGCATGGTGTCCCAGTCTCCATAGTGTCTAACAGAGGGCCTCAGTTCACTTCGCAGTTTTGGTGTAAGCTGTAAGAAGGTTTGGGTACCCGATTGGATTTTAGCACTGCTTTTCATCCGCAGATCGATGGTCAGTCCAAGCACACAATTCAGACTCTAGATGAGATGTTGAGAGCGTGTGCTATGGATTTTGGTGGGAGCTGGAATTCTCACTTGCCATTGGTAGAGTTTGCATATAATACCTCATACCATTCTAGTATCAAGATGGCGCCTTACAAGGCTTTATATGGTAGGAAATGCAGATCACCTCTTTGTTAGGCTAAGGCTGAAAAGAGGGAACCTTTGGGCCCAGATCTTATTTTGGAGATGATTGAGAAAGTTAGACTTATTCAACAAGGGATTCAGACCACTCATAGTCGTCAAAATAGTTATGCTAACCCGAAGCTTAAACATTCGGAGTTTGAGGTTGGTGACCATGTATTTCTCAAAGTATCACCGATAAAGGGTGTCATGGGATTTGGGAAAAGGGCAAGTTGAGCCCGAGATACATTGGTCCATTTGAGATTATTGGCCATGTTGGGGCCGTTGCTTATGAGTTGGCATTACCGCCTTAGTTTGCTTTTGTTCACCCAATGTTCCATGTATCTTTATTGATGAAGTATGTCTCTGATCCTCCGTATGTTTTGTCACTCCAGTCAATTGAGGTTCGACCTGACTTGTCTTATGATGAGGTTCCAGTTAGGATTGTTGACCGACATATCAAAAGACTTCGCAACAAAGATATCACCTCAGTGAAAGTGATTTGGAGACATCATTCAGAAGAGGAGTCCATTTGGGAGGCCGAGGATGAGATGCGGCGTAGATATCCGCATTTGTTCGACTCTACATATTCATAGGTTGGTACCTTCTGCTCTTTGTCTTTGTATTTTGATATTGCATTCTACTTTTACATTCCTTGCTGCATTTTTCCATGTTGAGGTCTTGGGTTATGATTTGATTTGAGGGTGTTTTAGCATTTGATTTAGCTTTCGTGGAAATTGGAGGACGAATTTCTTTTAAGAGGGGAAGTATGTAATATCCCACTCATTTCGACTTGATTTAATAAATTGGTGTTTGATCTTGATTGTCGAAGGTATTTTTGAGGTTTTAGTTGTTGAGGAACCTTAGGGATGGTTTGGAGCGAGTTTAGGTGTAAGAATGTCAAGTGTGGAAGCTGTAGGGGTCAAGACATACGTTGTTGTTGATGACGACGTGCGTTATCTGGAATTTGGCATGGGATGATCAACGCACATTGTGTTGGTGTGCAACGTACGTTATGGTTCAAGCAGTAGCCACGAAACGTGATTTTTCCACATTGTTCGTCCATCATCCCTAACCAATTTCTGAGGTAAGATTACATCTCTTTCATGGATTTAACTTTATTTTCATGCATTGATTGGTGGGTTTTGATTTTGGCCGAATTTCTTTGGGTTTTCAATTTCTGCATGATTTTGAGTTAATCGTTGTTAGAGGATGCTAGAATAAGTTGAGTAGGACTGAGATTAACAAGAATCAAGCATTGAATCAATATATTTGATGAGTTCTTGAAGTGGGTTAGTGTTTGAACGATTTTGATCAATTTTAGGCAATTTTGATGTTTTTTTGGTGAAATTGTTGATGGGTTAATGTTCTTGAGGTTGAGATCGACCAATGTGTGTGTTTGGTTTTGATTCTTGTCGGAGTTTTTTACTTTTGGGAAAAAAATTTGGTCTACTATATGTTTTGTAAATTTCTTGAAAATTGAGCCTAGATTTGTAATTTCTGGAAGTTGAGGTCTAGATTTGAAATTTTATAAACTTGACCTATAGAATTGTAATTTTGAAGAACTTCAGAGTAGATTTGTAATTTTAAAGAACTTCTGAGTAGATTTGTAATTTCGAGGAATTAAGTACGGATTTGTAGTTTCTAAGAGTTTTGGAGCTCATTTGAGGATTCTCACTACTTGGAGGACCTAGTTGTAATTTTTGGAAACTTTGAGAACTAGTTCATAACTTTGTGTGGACCCGAGTACTAAAATATAATTTTACAAAAGTTCAGGGACCAAATCATAGTTTTACGTAGATTTTGATTTTTGTGTAGAGAGCGTTAGGTGTTCAATCGGGATGGATTTTTTAAGCGTCATTTAAGCATTTGTAATCGCATATGCATGTGTATGCATTTTAGTACCGCCATAGTACCAACATCTCACTTTGATTTGTTTTGATGCATATTTGTCTCTTATATTGTTTTCAACTTTGTGTCGCTGCCAGAACGATCGGTCGTCGTCTAGTGGCACTTGATTGGATTGTCAACTTGGACATCCATGTGAGTGGATGACAGTTTCAGACACATAGGTTATGTCCCAAAACTCTATTTTTGTTTTTGATGTGTTAGCTTTGATTATTTTGAGATTGAACTAATCCGAGTATTGGTTAATTTAATAATCGGATTATGTGGTTAAATAATTAGTATTCTATTTTGAAATTTGATATATATGTATTATATATCCTCTCTTATTTTGATTCTGATTTGTATGACTTTGCTTTCGTACTATACTAGTATGATTTTGCTTTTGATATGGGGCACTTATGCTACGAGGTACGTAGCCTTTGGCATACCAATGTATTGAGAAGGCCCAACTACCAGGGATGTCGGTAGTCATGTGTCCTAGGCCAGCACGATACATGATTTGATATTGATTGGTGGCAGAGTCCACGTTTGTTATGTATATTGGATGTTGGCATAGACCACATTTCCTTTGATTTTAGTGCTAGATGCACACCTTTGCTTTAATCCATATTATGTATACTCTGATTTTTGACTCTGATATTATTACTAATATCTCGCCTGCGTTCATGTTGTTTGCTTTCCTTGCAAACGGTTTTAAAAAGATTTTTGGAACACTATTACGTATGTAGCGTGTATATGTATATATTTAATTATACATGCGTGTGATATTTTTAAATTGTTTTTAAAACAGTTTTTGTGAGGCAAGTATGAGGCGTTCTGGAGTGTTATCCCTCACTAGGTCTAACCCCCTTTTAGTTTTCCATCTACCTTTGATTCGTATTTTTCAGGTACACAGTTTTTGGCTTCGAAAACTACACTGCATCTCAATTACCAGTGAGGCGTGCTTTGGTTTGTGATGCTCCTTTTCTCGGGCTCCTTTCATTTTTGGATAGAGCTCCGCACCGAGATGTTGTAGGGTTACTGGGCTGCCATGTTTTCATTATTTTGGATATATTTACTTTGATTTTGTATAAACATATATTTTATATATGTTTTCTATATATTCTGATATATGGTAAACCTATTTTTATTTAAATATGTTTTGATAACAAATATTTTTAATAAACATTTTAAAGCAACCAGATGGGTAGTATCTCTGAATCTTTGAGGCTTGTATGAGATGGGTCAGGCTCTCTTAGACGGATCATCTCGTTCACCAATCATGGTCCGAAAACAGGCTGTGACATTCACGTTCTTAATGATTTCAAGTAGCCTGGTATTGGAACACTATGCTTTTTGAATTCTTTCTTTTAAAACATGCTGAATTCTCAATGTAGCAAGCAAATCTCCATAGGTTTCGATGCTTAGATCAACATTTTTAGACCTCAAGTCAATTAAAGATGTTAAAGAAGATACTTGAAGGCATGTTACACTACTGCTAGATTTTCTGCTCAAGGTATCCACTACCGTGTTTCCTTTTTCAGGGTGATACTCAATAATACAATCATAATCTTTCAGTAGTTATATCCATTGTCGTTGTATCATATTTAATTCTTTCTTGCTCATTAGATATTTCAAACTCTTATGATCAGTATAAATCTGGAATGTTTCACTATATAAATAATATTGCCAAATTTTCATAGCAAACACAACTGTAGGTAGATCCAAATCATGAATAAGATACAAAACTTCGTGTGGCCTTAGTTGTCTTGAAGCATATGCAATTATTTTTCCATGTTGCATAAGAACACAACCCAAACCTTGACAGGAAGCATCACTATAAATAACAAAACCACCTAGACCTAATGAAATGGTCAAGATAGGAATTGAGGTCACAATGCTTCAATTCATCAAAACTTTGCCAACATGCTTCATTCCATTGTAAAAGAGTATTCTTTCAAAGTAATTTTGTCAATGGTCCAACAATTATGAAAACCCCTCGATGAAGCATCCATAATAATGAGCCATACCCAAAAAAAAATTCACACTTCTGTTACATTTTTCTGTACCTCCTAATTTAATATTGCTTCTACTTTCTTTGTATCAACTTATATTACTCTGCTAGAAATAAGATAACCAAGAATACAACATGGTCTAATCAAAATTCACATTTACTTAATTTAGCATATAACTGCTTCTGTCCCAAAGTTTGCAAAACAATCATCAAATGGCATTCATGATCTTCTACACTTCTGGAATAGATAAGTATATCATCAATGAATAAAATGACAAACTTAGCGAGGAAAGGTTGGAATACCTTGTTAATTAATGTCATAAATACAGCTGGAGCATTAGTCAATCCAAAAGGCATAATAAGGAACTCGCAATGGCCATATCAGGTCTTAAAAGCAGTCTTTGAAATATCGTCTTTTTGCAATCTTTAACTGATGGTAGCTCGACCTAAAATCTATCTTTGAGCACACTTGTGCACCTTGTAATTGATCAAACAAATCATCTACTCATGGAAACGGGTACTTGTTGTTTATTGTCACCTGATTCAGCTTACGATAATCAATACATAATCTTCTAGTACCATTCTTATTTCTAACAAATTATACTAGCACATCCTAAGGAGAAACACTTAGGTAAATATAGCCTTTCTCCAATAGTTATTGTATTTGTTTTTTCTTTTAATTTCTCTAACTCCAATGTTGCCATACGATATGGACTAATTGAAATTGATGTTGTACTGGGAACTAGCTCAACAGAAAATTCTATCTCTCTATCTGGTGGTAATCCCGACAAGTCATATGGAAACACATCTGAAAATTCTTTAACCACTAGGATGTGTTCAATTTTACTACTTGTAACATTTTTATCAATAACATATGTCAAATAAGCATCACAACCATTTTTAATCAATTTAAAGTCAGACACAGCAAAAATTAAACAACTAGGTATAATTTGACTATCACCACAAAATACAGCTGTAGGCTGACCCGAAGATTCAAACATGACTTCTTTAGTATAGTAATCAACCTTAGTGTGATGTCTAGATAGCCAATGCATACCCAATATAACATCAAACTCATAAAAGGATAATAATATTAAATCAGCATAAAACTCTGTTGTATCAATCTAAATGAGACAATTTCGGTATACCTTGTTCACAACCATAATATCACCCAGCAAAGTATGAACACTCAGGCTATAATCTAATGATTCATGATTTTTAAGCAATTGTGATACCTTTTTTAATGATATGTGTTAGTGTGAATTTTGTGTAGGTCATTAGTGTTTTCATAGTGTTTCATGTGCATTTTCATCTATAATTATATGTTTTATGTTGTTTTATGATCTGTTTTGCTTAGGGGATGATTTGGTAAAAAGGGTCTTGACTTTTTAGCTGTTTTTTGCAAAAAGTGGATTTTGAGTGCTTACAGCATGTCCATGCCAAGATGGGATATTGTGGGAGACGCTGGCAAGAATTTAATCTGACGTGGCAGGGCATGTTCTAGCATCTAAAAAGGGCAGAAACATGGTTGTATGATTAGGAAATCTGAAGTCTGTTAGGAAGGGTTATTTTTGGAACTTGTGAACAATTTTTAATTAGGTTACAAGTTAGGTATTTCATATAAATGCCTAGCCATTAGTTTATAGCTTTCTTCTTCTCTCTTCCTCTATTCAGCAAAAATAGCATATCCATATTCCTTTGTGTTCTTATTTTCATTTTGTGTTGCTAAACGCTTCTCTCGTCAACGTACAATCGAAGTCGATCTTTAATAAACCGTGGGGTTCTGTTATTATTAAGTTTTAACTTTTTATGCATTTATTCTATTTCTATGCGTGAATGCTTTATTATTATTATTTTGTCAATTGATTTGATAATGGCCGATTGAATTAGTTAATAGAATAATAAATTGTTAATTAGATTCGTAAGTCTTTGATTGCATGTCTAGCATAAGTGGTAAGTTAATATTGTTGCTGTGATAACGAGCTTTGGCTTTCATTAATGGAATATAATAATCTAGTTTGAATAAACTGCAGAGTCCGAGTTTGTTGGATTGGGTAGGGTCTTTATAGTTCTTCATGTTGCCAGTAAATTAAACTATGCAGGACATCTCGTGGGTTGTTTATTGGTTAGCCAAGTAGTTTGCAAGGTGTATCAGAGCTACTGAAATAATAAGTAAAGATTGGTTACTGAGTGCATCACCTATAACTATAATTTGTCTGTATAAACAGTATTGATTTATCTTTCATTACCTGTGATTAGTTTACAAAGTGAGATGGAGATGCACCTTGGCTAGGGTTTTGTGATATTAATTTCATCCATTATAATTCTATGTTCTTTATTTATTTATTTTCTCTATTTTCTTTCTTTATATCAAAACTTCATCTTTATTTTAATTGTTTTCGCTGCAATTAGAAAAGTTTTTACCAGTGTCTATGGATTCAACCCTACTTGCCACTGTCTTCAAATGTTATCCATTTTGATATCTAGAGTAGAAATTAATTTGATGGTCTCGACACCCATCAAATTTTGGCACCGTTGCTAGGGACTGGTGTCAAAGATTTTATTTGATTGCTTTACTGTTTAATTTTCTTGTTTGTTTGTATGCATTCTTCTTTTGTAGGTGAACTTAAATTCTATCTTGAAATTGAAAAGATAGCAAGGAGACTGTAAAAATAAGCAAGATTACGTAAGGCACAAGCTTCCTCTTCAGTGTTGCCTCTACCTGACACACCTGCGGACTTTTTTGATTTTTCAGTTGATACTAAGTCTGACATTGACATGGCTGGTAATGAAGAATAACATACTTTGAAGAGTTAGTTGCCCCTCTTATTGTTCAGCATATGCTATATATTTAGTATCAGCCATTGGGTACTCTATTCGAATTGAATTTCGGCTTAATTCAGCTTTTGTGCCCAAGTTCCATAGTGTAGAGAATGAAGATCCAAATAAAAATCTTAAGGAGTTTCACATTGTATATTCCAGTTTCATGCCACAAGGTATCTCAGAAGACCAAATGAAACTGTGAGCCTTTCCATTCTTTTTGTCTGATAGACCAAAAGATTGGTTGTTTTATCTACCTCTTGGTTTTGTTAATACTTGGGATGATATGGTACAGTTGTTCCTGGAGATGTTTAAGAGCTGCTAACCTGAGAAGAGAAATTTGCAGCATTAAACAGAAAGATTCTAAGACCTTATATGAGTATTAAGAACGATTCAAGAGATTGTGTGCTAGTTGTTGACAACATGAAATTTCTGAGCAACTGTTAATTTAGTATTTTTATGATGGATTGCTTCCATTGGAGAGAAGAATGATGGATGTAGCTAGTGGAGGCACTATTATTAGCAAAATGACAAGGGAAGTTCGATATTTGATTTTTGTTATGGCCTCTAATTTGCATCAATTCAGTACCAAGACTGAATTTACACTAAGGTGTATCAACAAGGTATCTAGCAAACATTTTGAGCTTGAAGAACTTACATATTTGTTGCGTCAAACTATTTCTGCAATGAATCAACTTAACATTAATCAAGCACCTAAGCCTTAAAGAGCCCATGTTTATGGAATATGTGGTGTTTAAGGACACCTAACTAATTCATCTCCTTCACTCCAGGAAGACGACATTGCTGAATTTAATGCATTAGGTGGACATGTTCCTAACACTTGGAATAAATACAATCCATTTACCAGCACGTATAATCCTGGATGGAAAGACCACCCCAATTTGAGGTATGGAAATAATTGTCAAAACATCTCAGCTCCTCAAAACATTTAGACCAACTAATGCCACACTATAATAGACTTCAAAGGTTGGAAGAAATTATGAGATCCTTGGCCTTTTACACTTAACAATTTTAGTTTAAAACTGATGCTAGTATCACAGAGATGAAGGAGCAACTCAGCAAATTGGCTACTTTGGTCAACAAACTAGAGAATCAAGGGAAATTACCGTCACAACCCACGATAAATCCAAGATAAGACATCAATGCAAAAGATAAGACAACAATGCAATCAATCTTTGCAGTGGGAAGAAGATATCTGGTGGTGATGAAAAGAATACTTTGTGGCATGGCCATGACATAATAGGTGATACGCAGAAAGAAGTTGAAACACAAAAAGAATATCCTCAGCAGTAACTAGTGATTGTGAACCAAGAAAAACTACTTCTTCCTCACATATTAGCCAAGTAAAAGAAGGGGGAGAGCGACAAAGAGATCCTTAAAACATTTGAGAAGGCGGAAATCAATATCCCATTGCTGACAGCAATCAAGCAAGCTCCCATGTATGCTCGATTCCTTAAAGAATTATGTACTAACATGAATAAAATGAAGGGAAATGAGAGGATTCCTATGGGAGAAACAGTTTCAGCTATTTTATAGAAAAAGTTGCCTGTTAAGGAGAGACCCAAGTATGTTTGTTATTGTCACGACCCAAGAATGGACCATGACCAGTGTATGAGCCGAACTGAACCATAGGTCCAACCCATATTGCACAAGCCTTAGATAATCAGAATATATACCCATTTCATTCATTTAAAACATTTATTAAACAAAGCATATGAAATATAAAACATATTTCTTTATATAAGAAAATAGATATGAGTATATCTAAATAATATCATAATAAAAAAATAAGTATAAAACATATGTGAGTAATTCCAAGTGTCCAAAATACAAAATATATCCAGTAACTCACTAGCATCTCGTTATGGAGCTCTAATATCAAAAACATAAAAGCTCGATTAAAAGGGCACTCACTAAATGCAGGATGGTGCCTCACTGAGTGTCAAGATGCAAGATGGTTGCTAGTAGTAAAAGAATGCCTGAAATGTTAAGCAACAAAAGGGGGTGAGAATACTTATTGAGGGACAACATTATAGAGCACCTCTAGGACCTCACATAAATTATTTGAAAATAGTTTGAATAAACCACATACATATATATTATATAATATACATAAACATGCTTTAATAATATTGCAAAATTTTGATTTTTTTGGCAAAAAAAATTGATGTTTTTATTAGAGGATATTATAATAATTTGATTCTAAAAAAAATTGAAAATATATATAAATGAACTAAATTTTGAGAAATTCAAAAAAGAAAAAATGGACCACATTTTTTACATAGAGGAAGCAGTTATTAATTGTGGATTCGTTTGACACGACAACATTTTCTATATTTAGCATATAGTATTTAATAAGTTTTGTAATTTAGAATAGTAAAATTTAAATGATGTAATTAAGGATTTTTGTTTTATATGTACTTGATTGAAATTTCAATTTCAAACTCCTCAAAGTTCAAAAGTGATTTTAGCTATTAATAATGTAAGGGCAAAATAAAATTTGACAATATTAAATAATAATAAATAGTGTAGTTTGAAAAAGATACTACTCCAACATACTAGTTATTGTCAAACAAGTATATTTTATATTTTAGATACTAAATATCATCAATATGCTAAATATAAGTGTTGTCAAACAAACACTCTATCAGTTTGATTGTGCTCGAAAATAAAGGCGAACAAAAAACCAGCTGACTTAAAAAAATCGACCAAACCGACCCAATTTGAACCGAACAGAAAGCAAAACTAAAAGAAAATAGTTAGATATAGAATTTTGAAAACCGAAAGGTTCGGTTCGAGCTATATCTTAGCCATTAAAAAACAGAACTGAACCTAACCTTTCTTACACTAAAACACCACCGTTTTGGTTTTTAATATATAAATCTATTCTAATCGACCAAACTGACCAGGTTTCTGTCATTTATAAATCCAAGTTTTATTTATTTTTCCGACCGAATCAAACCGAACCGAAATCCAATCGAACACATCAATTAGTTGAAACTAACAATTCAACTATAGATGACTAGATAGTAAAACTGAACCATCAGTTCTATTGACGATTTACTTACAAATTCGAACCGAACCAACCTGTGTGCACCCCTACTCGGGACTAAAGAGCTAGTTCTCTAGCTTTAAAAAGAGATTAATAAAAATAAATAAATTTACATCGATTAACTGTGTTGGGGACGCGAATTACGTTGGCTTTTTCTTAACTGGAAAATTATATTGGCTTACTGCACTTTTAATTACTTCTCCCATGTAGACACGGCCACGATTTAAGAACCAACGGTTCAAATTTGAGGTTTGCTTGAACTTGATCTAAACTGCTCAAACTCATTTCTAGGTGATTTGGTTTCGATTTCAGTTCTGTTTTGGTTTAACTGGTTTGTTTCAAATATTCTAGTTCAGACAGTTCAGCAGTTCAATTTTTGTTTTTAAATTTTAAATAAATCAAATAAATCTTAATTATAAATGAATACAATAAGTTACCAACTATTTTTATGTAAATAACACAAGTAAAAATTCAAAAAATACAAGTAATGATTCAAATAAAATATTTATAATGAGAAATACAAGTTATAAAATACAACTTACATTAAAAAAATACAATTCATCATAAAAAGAAAATACAAGTAACAAGAAGGTACATCTCACCTTAAAAATACAAGTAACAAGAATTTTTTTAGCAGCTCTATTTTATTAATTAAAATAAAAAATATTATTTTTCATAATTTATTAGTTGTAAAAATAAA
The DNA here is from genome assembly GCA_948243855.1 of Flueggea neowawraea. Lineage (NCBI taxonomy): Eukaryota > Viridiplantae > Streptophyta > Magnoliopsida > Malpighiales > Phyllanthaceae > Flueggea > Flueggea neowawraea. The sequence goes on from CAODLS011499597.1 coordinate 12,757, forward strand.
AAAATTAAATATCAATGCAAGAATAAATTAAGTAAAAATGTTGTAGAGTGTAGAATATTAAAAATACTGTTTAAATGCAATTTATAATTTTTTAAAAAAAATTATATGACAAATAAAATTATTTCATCAGGACAATGCAGATGCAAAGACACTATTTTGATGTTTCAACCAACAATTATATAAGATTTTAAGAAAATCTACTCATGAATCAAACTAGTTTTAGTATTTCAAAATTGAGCATCACCTTCTAATTGAAACTTAGCACTGTTAATTTGAAAAAACAAGAAATTATTGCACTGGTTTATTTTGAAATGAATCATGAAGCATTTGTTTTGATATATAAACTCATTAATCATTGTTTAATTTAATGGTGCTAAATTTGTGGGACGTTTACAATATTTGTAGGAATATTTCCTAAAATGTATAATAGGTTTTAAATTAACTTATTAATAATAGGTTTTAAATTAACTTATTTGATTTGTCTTTACAATTAACTTGGATCATCATATGACTCATTTTATTTACCTTTGTAGTTAAACAAATTAACTTATAATCACGTATGATTTGTCTTTATAATTAAGAATTATTAAGATTATTAACTGTTTAAATTAATTGTGTGGCAGTGTATATTATATAGCAATCTTACCTTATACGAAATGAAATATATAGAACTATTTTTTTAATGAGAACACAATAAATGGATTTATATGGATTTACACTTTACATCAGTTTCTTTTCATAATTAATTATGTAAAATTTAATATATTATTAAAGATTTGTCATTAATACAAATTTTTAAGTGTATAAATTTGTATTGATTGTGACACGTGGCACATTAATGTTTTACTAAATGTTACTTAGTTAGATTGACAAATATCACAATATCATCAATGTATTCTCTTTTATAATAATATTAGATAAGGGGATATGGTCCATTTTCAAAAAAAAAAATCATTGATTGTTTCTTAATTGGAAAAAAATGTCGTTGAGTATATTTAAACTGATTTGATGCTCCATTAATTTGAATGAAAATAATGTCATGACAAAAGAAAAATGAAAATTAATGTAAATTGATTCTTCATAGAATAACCAACAACAAATTGACATTCGGAAGGCTTTTGACATATTGAATTGGAATTTCATTATTTCAGTTTTGAATGCTTTTGGGTTCTCAGACACCTTCAGGCAGTGGATTGTGTATATTTTTCGGTTAGTTCGACTGTCTATTCTCTTCAATGGGAAACCTTGAGGATATTTTGCCTACTCTAGGGGGGTTCTCAAGGAGATCCACTATTCTTATTGTTGTTTTGCTTAGTTGAAGATTTTTTAAGTAGGAAAATAGACTCTTTGGTGCAGTCGAGTAGCTTAGAGCCTATGTTCATTGGTAGGCATTCGTTACTACGTACTTGTTTTACGTTGATGATATACTTATTTTTTGAAGGCGAGTATGAAGAACCTAGAGGTAATCAACGAACTTTTTGCTGATTATGGGTTGATTTCGGGTCAGTTGGTTGATTGGGATAAATCGAATATATTCATCGGCAAGCAGGTTGCTCTGAGGAGTGCAGCTACGGGGCATGGAAAATTTGGTATGAGGCTTGCTCTTTGGCTTTTATTTATCTGGGAGTCCCCTTCTTTCTGGGAGGGCCAAAACGGATCTTTTTGCAACCACTTGCGGTTAAAATTTTGATGAAGTTTTGAAAATGGAAGTAGGATACTTTATCTCAAGCCGTGCATTTGACTTTGATCAACTTGGTTATAAATAGCTCTTTCCTCCATTATTTTTCAGTTTATAAATGGCCAGCTAGTCTGATTAATTTTATGGAGAGAAGCATTCATATTTTTTTCTAGACGGGCTCCACTACTTTGAATAAAGTCTATTGTTTACCAATTTCAAAGGTTGGATTGGGCTTCAAGCAATTGGCTAAGCTGAATGAGAGAACGTTAGGCAAGCTCACATGGGGTATTATTTTCGGGTAATTCTATTTTACAGCAACACTTCCAACTGCAGTTTTTGAATAGTACTGGCCAAGTCCGAAATCAGTTCCTATCTTTGTTGATATGGTAATCAATTAAGAGTGTTTACCTTCATTTGTGGGAGGATTCATTGTGGTTAATGGGAGATAACTCACAATTGAACTTTTAGTACAACAGGTGGATAATTCCAACCGTTGTTAGTCAATTATGGGTCACGAGACTGGATTTGAGCCATCATATATCAGACTTTCGTAGTAACGGTAAGTGGCACATACCATGGGCTTTCTCTGGTGCCTTCCCTTAAGTTTCTGGTCGAATCTTACAGATCAAACAGTTGCAAAATTATGATGATAAATGTATATGGACAGCAACTAATAATGGAAGACTCACTACTAAAGTCGCGTATGATTTATGGCGTGTTCATGGGACTGTTGCGAGCATTCACAAATAGATGTTTTGCAAATTTATTCCCCCTTCAAGATCCATTACATGTTGGAAAGCAGTCCACATCAAATTGCCACCAAAGTTGCCCTTACTTAGTGGGGTTTTTGCTTGCCATCAATGTGTAGGCTCTGTAATTGCACTGAGGAAGCATCTAATCATTTATTTCTATTCTGCAGATTCTTAGTAGCTCTTTGGAGCGCTATTGGTGACTTGTTTGGTTATGCTTTTGGGGTTCAAAATGATGTGAAGTCTCATTTAGAAATGACTTTTCATAATAATTTCAGTACGCAGCTAGCTGCTCTTTGGAAAGCAGCCTTAATCTCAACAATATGGCTAATATGGAAAACGCGGAATGAAGCTGTTTTTGAAGATATTGTGCCAAACTTGCATGTGGCTCTTAGATGCATATGGATAACCTTGAAAGAATGTAGTATTTTTTAGGTTGGGAGCATGAATAATAGCATCATGGAGCTACACATTTTGAGGCAGCTACAAATTACTCCTATTCATCCTAAAGCTAAGCAAATTATATTGATTCAGTGGCAGCCTTCACCAAATGATTGGATCACAGTTAATATTGGTGCTTATTTCAGTGCCACGGAGAATGCCTCTGGAATGGGAAGAGTCTTTCGCAACAAAAGAGGTTTTGCAATGGGTTGTTTTGCTTTTCCCAGAGGATCATGTTTGGCATTTGAGGCTAAATCACAAGTAGCTATTTTTGCAGTAAAGAAGGCGTGGCAAATGGGTTGGATCAAACTTTGGCTCAAAGTGACTCATCATAAATTCATGTATTCAAGACAAAAATGTAATTCAGTTCCATGGAAGTGTCACGACCCGTTTTTGGACCATGACTGGCATGCAAAGGCGAATCATCTGTGGGAGGCCGGCCCAACTCACACAAGTCTCGGAGATCATACATTCTACCCAACTGATTGATTAAAACCGTTATCAAAACATTTGTAAAATATAATAACAATATATATATATATACTTAAATCATATGTAAATATAATAAGTTATACAAAACAAAATCATAATATCAGAGTATGAAACCCAAAAGACAAAATCAAACCCGGTAACCCAACAGCATCCCGGTGTAGAGCTCTAAACAAACAAAAAGAGCCCAAACCAAGAGGGCACTCACTATCAATGGAATGCTTCACTAAGGGAAAGATGTCAAACTGTTGCCGAATGTCAAAAAGTGAACCTAAGAAATAAGATAAGAAACATGGACAAGAAACAAAATAAAAGGGTAAGAATTTCTAGTGAGGAAATGACACTTCAGAGTGGCACCAGACCTCACAAAAAATGTTTTTGAAAACATTTCAAAATATCACATGCAAATATAAGTGTATATATACGTATACACGCTAATATTGAAATATAGTTCAAAAACTCATTTTGAAATCGTTCGCAGCCAAAAACAAACAACACACAGAAACATACATAATGTATATACCCGTATATCATATAGTTGAATATGATATGGGACTTGAAACTAATGATAAATATGATAAGGGTGAACTCCGTCACCAAACTAATATTGAGTACGTGTGTCTGGTCAGACACACGACTACCATAAACCCTGTTAATCGGCCATTGACTGCGCATTGATATATCAAAGGCTACGTTTGTCATATATAGCATAGGTGTCTCATATATATATATATATATATATAACTAGTACACATGCTGAGTAAAAATCATTATATAAAGAATATTTATATGCCTTATATAAATATTCAAAATCTAAGATTGAATTAATTTGCAGAAAAAAATTTATAAACCATATAAATACTATTGATCGAAAACAAAAACTAAATATTAATAATCACATAATTCGAATTATTAATTAGCCAAGCCATTATTATTTCATTTTTAGAGTAATGGCGAACACAGCAAAAACATATAATTTAAGAGACAAAGTTTATGTGTCTGAAGATATCATTTCACTCACCTGGTATTCGAAACTAAGGATCTAGTTAAGCACCACTAGCAGATGGTTAATCCTGCTAATAAGCACATAAAACTGAAATAGATACAAACATCACAATTATCAGAATTGAACACTGGTACTGTGGCGGTATCAAATACATGATATGCAAATGTAGATTCAGATCCTAGGACGACATTGAAATCCTACTTCAGTCTAAGCTCTATCGCTATCGTCATGAAAATGGGAATCTAAGCGAAAAACTAGTTGGGTCCTTAAGGTTTTGTAAAATCACGTTTTAGTCTTCTGACCCTCGTAAAATTACGAAATAGTCCTCAAAATTTTCAAAAATTACTATTGGGTCCTCCAAGTAGTTAGAATTTCAAATAGAGCTATCAAACTCTCAAAATTTTCAAATTTGACCCCTAAACTTTTAAAATTCAAATCTGCTCCCTAATATGGAAAATAACCGGACTAGTCTCCAAGTACACAAATATCAGAATTAGTCCTTGCGACAGAAAACTACACGAAAACATCTCTAAACCCGAAATACTCGAAATTTGATGTTCTAAACCATCCACATTCCCTCAAATCATACTCAGAAACTTAAATCCACCATCAATTCCAACAACAAACTCCAAAATCGTTCAAAATCAACCAAAACCGTCCAAAACCTTAACCTACACAAAAACTCATCAAATCTCTTGATTCAAAGCTTAATCTAAGTCCTACTCAAATTATTCTAGCATCCTCTAACAACTATTAACTCAGAATCATGTAGAAATTGGAAACCCAAATAAATTCGGCCAAAATTGATCTCAAGAATTAAATGCATAAAACATATGTTAATCAGAAGAAAAGACATGTTTCTTACTTTAAAAATTGGTTAGGGATGATGGACGAACAATGTGGAAGGATCTCAGTTGAGTTGAGAGAGTTTTGAGTGAGAGAGGAGTGAAATAAATGAAGAAGTCGGGTTGTTGAGTACCTGTAAGGTGTTTTGCACAAAGGCAACGTACGTCTTGACTAGGGTCAACATACGTGGACGTACGTTGTCGGGGTCGAAATCACATTTAGTCGCTTCTATTTCAAACACAACGTACCTTACACTATGTCATGTACAATTTAACGTACGTTGATCATCTTGTGAATTTTCCAGATAACGTACACCGTGCTCTTATACCAACGTACGTCTTGACCCCTTCAGCTTCCATACTTGACGTCTCTCACTCCCGAACTCGTTCGAAACCATCCTCAAGGTCCTTTAACCCTTAACACTTCAAAATG
>CAODLS011499714.1:0-11560 GCA_948243855.1 Flueggea neowawraea
AGGAGAATAGGGTATCTGTGGAGTTTCAGAACAATCAACCGGGGAAACCCAAAGTGAGTTTTGAGGGAAGTAGTGAGGATTACAAGGAACATGATGCTGTTTTATTTTTTGATGGGGAAACATTCCGGTTGGAGAGGCTACTTCGGGCTGTTAAGCAGTTAAGGCTCCTGAGAGTGCCTGGTGAATCAGCTACTTCTGCTGCCTCTTCTGTGACTGCCACTGCTGTGGAAACCCGGTTGTCACCACCGCCAGCAGCTGTTGGGAAGGTTCCAAAGCCTATGCATGTTGGCAAGAGCTCATTTCCCCATCTGCCGGTTAGTTTTGTAAAAAAATAATATATATACTTATATAATTTGGATGATTTCAGTTTTAAATTAGCTGCAAAAGTATTTTTTTTATTGTTACAGTATTCCTTTGGATTGCTGTAGGTCATTGAGTTTTACTTTGGTCTATTGCCATTTTGCATTATCTTAGTGAGAATGTTGCAAATGTGAGGTTGAAAGATTTATGCAAGTACTTAATAGAAGGATGAACTAATGACTCTTGGGTTGTTGTTGCTTAGATTTAATTGTGCTAGTTTGGTACATTATTCCGCCGTGATATGCTTGTCTAATCGCCAAACTTATGTGTCTACCGTGAAGCAAATTCCCATTGATTGTTTGTATGATTTTATACTTCAATATCAGATAGTCTCTCTTCTGCTCAATAGATTCTCTGTATAGCAATTTTTTTCCTTGAACTTTCAACTGCATGGGACAAATAATTTGATTTTGTTTTATTGTGAATTTGGACAACACCTAAGCATTTGTCTATACACCATTTTGATACCATGATACTGCAGAAACTTAGGATAATAATTCTATTGTCTTTGATTGTTTAGAGAGAATAGTTACTCCCAATTTGGTGAAGTCTTGTATTGCTTTTTTCCTTTGTTTCTGCCTTGTTTTTACTTTTCTTTGCGTTTCATGGGAAGTTTTCTGAAGTTTTACTTATTTTCTCTCTGTTTCAGATCTACTATTTTATTTCCCTTTTGTATTTTGTACAGGTTGAGGTGGAGCAGATTGATGTCGGAGAGCCACAGATTCCAGGTACTTCCATATTCTTAGGGTCCATATATTTAACTATATGGATTATGCTTGAGTGCTATCTTCAATAGCTATTTGAACGTGTGACAATGTCCATTTGTGTTCTGATAAGCATGGATTAATTCTGCTTGTTAATTTTGGTTTATGTCAGCGCAAATATCAGATTGTCTGCCTGTTAAATCTTTTAAATCTCAAGGATTTGATGCTGTATTCCGGTGAAGTGAAATTTGTGCACACTGTCTCGTGCTTGATTTGCATTTTGCAGTAACAAATAGGTGCTTTTTTAATTCTGTCAAGAGTGGAAAAGCATCCAAATTTTACCTGAAATTTCATTGTTTCTGTTTCCTATAAATGCTTTGTTTTAATAACCAATAACTTCCTATAAATGCTTGATAATGATCTTTTGCTTTAGCTTGATCCTGTGATCTATCATTTTTTAAAGTCTCACTGTTTGCCAAGTTCAATAGTTTGTGTGGAATTGATGCATCCTTTGGGGTTAAAATATGTTAATGGCTGACATCATAAAATGAGAAAAGCATAGTCTGCTGTTGAACATTATTCACCTTCATGATTGACTATAAAATTGTCAACTGTACCTTTCATCCTTTTCAATCATTGTAATGCTTCTTCCCTATGATAGGCACGAAAGTTGGTGGTGGTAAGGGGATCAACAGTTTTCCACATGATCCTTTTAACATATCAACCTCTTCACCAAGCCCCAAGAACGATGGCATTGAAGAACATCAAGACATAGATATTGAAGATATTTTTGGTTCTAGTTCCCCTCTGGATGTGAACACAACAGACCAAAAAACTGATGTTGTATTTGACATCAACAAACCACAAAATGATACTGATGATGATGAGATTGCTGATGTGGATGATAGCGGCGATGAAGCAGAAAAGGGTAGGAATGCTGCCGAAGCCCTTAAGGAACAGGTTAATGCAGAACAAGGGGGTGGACGAACTTCAAGTTCCAGTACTGGTAGCAGTGGAAGCGATAGTAGAAGCAGCAGCAGCGACAGTGAAGGCAGCGATGAAGACTCGGTAAACTCTATTTAAATTAAGCTTTTTCAAGCAACAGACAAACTCTCAAAACTGGAGGAGAGCAACGATGAATTGAAACAGAAATAAGGTGAAACAGAAACTGCTTCCTGGTTTACTGCAAGAAATAAGCGTTCCTGGTTTTGTTGTGGGGATATTTTATTCACCCATTTTTCTTTCATGGGTAATTTACAGAGTGAATAATGCAACGATGACTTGAAACAGAAAAGCAAACAACGCAGTTCTATTATTTTTTCCCAAGAAATGACTTGGGAACACGATATATGAAATGGAAGTAGATGATTTTGGAAGTTTGTCATAAGGATCTATCTGCTCTTGTTTACATTTGTTTTATTGTCAGCCAAATATTGAACTGTTGATTCAATAATGTTCATTCTTGTCAGATGAAACCATAAATTTGTGACAACTTAAATGCTCCATCTCTGCAGCATGAGATTTAAACCAAGAATGTCATTAGAAGGTGACAATGGCGGAGCCAGCTGGGATTGGACGGGTCGACCTCACCGGGTGTTCAGCGAACCTCTAGAATACTCTGTTGATTTTATTTGTTTTGTTTCATTTTTAACCTCTTCATTTTAAAGTCAGACTTCATTTTAGCCAAATTTTGGGTTTGCCATTGGAAGGTGAACGGGACTTGTGTCATTTTACATATTTGTGTCACTTCTGTCATATTTTTCATGTGGAAAAGAAAAATGGACAATAGTGATAGGCATTTGAAATTGATTGCCAAATGCAGTACATAGAAGGACGAAGCCTGAGGTATTAAACACCAACTCATAAATTGTTGCTGGGTCCAATTGGTCATTTAGTCAATTTTGGTACGATCTTTTTTTTTGTCTGGATCTTTTTTTTTTGTATTTTGACCTCCTAAACTATAAGAATATGCATATGCATCCTCAGTTTATGAATCAGCCCTTTGCTCTTCCAATTATTTAGCAAAGTTTTCGCTCATTGAATTATTGAGAGTGTTTATTTGGATATTTTCATCTAAGTGTATTGATATTCATACTTATTTCAGCTCCAAGAAAATATGTCACTTTGTTTTTATCCACTCTCTAATTGTTTAACAAACACTTGAAAAAAAAAGTCGAAAAGATCGGATATTTTCCATTTCAACTTTTCTAAAACTTAGCAAACATATTTGAATATTTTTTATTTTATTTTCATTGATGCAACTTTTTTTATAATAAAAAAAGTAAATTACATCAACCATTAGATCAAAATGTAATAGATATACCTTCTATCGAACATGAGAAACTAATAGTTAGTTTTTTGATTTGACGTAAAATTAAATTGACCTAATTGTGATTAATATATAATTTCTTGTGTTGACAAGCTATATATATGAAGATATTAATTAAAAAGGGACTTTCGTAAGCAAATTAAAAATGAATAATAGGCATATTAAGGCAGCATGCTTAAATTTGTATTCTGAATCTATCTACTTGTCTTAATCAGATACTTAAAATATAAGTGGCAGCATTTCTTTGAACACTTTTGGGATGAAAATTCAATGTTTGATCAAGGCATCAAGCCATTAATACACAGCTATGAATCGTTTTGAGCACAACAATATCCTAAGACAGTTTTTTCCTGGTAAATTGAGTTTGTTATCTCGTAATTCACTCACTAAATTTTACATATTGAATAACACACTATTTATTATTTCTTTGGTCAACACGATCGAAATTTTATTGCCATAAAAAAAGTATACTACTCAAACTCTAAAAAACAAATCATAAAATAACTTTACTCAGCTCCAAACATCTCATTCCTAAGTCGAAACTCATCAAGTGGCTTGTGAAGAAATGATGTAGCTTTCATTATACTACTCCAAGAAATAATACCTTATACCAGTCCTAATCTATACAATCGACAAATCAAATAATGAAAGCTATACCCAATTTACCAATCTAATATCGACAAACCAGTGGAATCTGCACAGGTAACTAAAGCCCCATATCTCACACTAAACTTGATCTTCTTCATCACTCTCTCACGATCTAGCAAATCACCAGAAAAATGCTATTATTCCTTTCGCGCTATCTCCAATAAACAGAAGCCCCAAGCGCCACTCTTCGAATGCCAGAACCGCGACTTTCAGATGAAACTTTTCGAGTAAACCAACTCACCTCTCGCCGCCACACCAATGGCGGATGAGAAATTACAAACACCTGCAAAAGTTTTGTCCAAACAACACTAGAAATAGTGTAGCCAAAAAACAAATGTGGAATGGATTACTCACAGCACCCCATAGCACAAAAGCTTCTAATCTAAAATGATTATTAAACATCTAGCACACTATTTATTATTAATAAACTTCTAATATAGTATTATTGTGAAAGATGAATGAAATATTTTTATAACTGTATTATGCTCAAATTGAAACAATATATTCTTTTTTTTGTGCAAAAAAATATATTCATTAAATTATGTCAAGAAAAGTTTGATTTTTTTATAAGTTATTTTATTTTAAACCTACCACAAATAGAATTGTTGTGGAGCATCGACGCATCACATTCAACATGGTTATGTCAAAGGGCTTTCAGATCAAGTTCCACCTAGTCATGTCGAAGAGCATCCAGATCCATTTCAATCATGGTCATGTCGAAGAGGGTTTTCGACCTAAACTTTGAGTCAATGATCAAGTGTAAGACCAACGTGTTTCGAATCCAATTACCATGACTCTAAGACCCATTACAAGGTCTCGGTCAAAGAAACTTCAACAAGGTTTGGTTCATCATCTACAAGGCTTGGTGAACAAGGCTAGTGAAGGATTATAAAGCCACCAAAGCCTTGGAATAATTTCAGCTCAAATCCAATATAACTTAATTCAAATCCAAGTTACTAATGTGTTTAATTAGGTGTGATTTAAAAACTGACCGAATTTGTTATTTGGAATAAATTAGTTTTCTATTTTATGTATTTAACTTTATGGTAATTTACTCACAATTAGAAGTCCTAATTTTATGGTAATTAGCTTTTATTTAGGAGTCCTAATTCGTGAAGGACAGCTGTTGTAAGACTATTTAAACATTCTATAGTTGAGCCATATGGAGAGATTTTTGATGATATTTTAAAACCTAAAGGCTTTTGCTTTTGTCTTTGTGTTCATGAGTAGAATGCATGCTTAAGGAACGTTCAAGGAGTTTGATGACCTTCTTGTGGAATATTTCGAAATTGGGGTTTAGAAACAAGTTTTCTAGGTTCCAATTCTTGATCAAATCATCTATGCAATCTGATTTCTAACCATTCTTAGGGGTTGAAATCGAATTGGTGTTGGAGTTTTCTTGTTAATGTGTTGGGGGTCTGAATATCAAAAGGGGTTTTTAAGCTTATTCAGGGAGGTTCCATATCATTTGGTATCAGAGCTTTGACTCTAGATCAGATTTTATCTTTACATAATTTCATTTCTTAAATTATGATTTCTTGTGTTTTCTTGTGCCTTTGAATTTGATTCATCCTGTTCTTTGTGCTTTGTTCTTGTTCTTGAGTTTTATTCTTATTCTTGATTGGTTCGTTTGATTTTGAAGTCTAAAATCATTAACACAAAAAAATCATATTTTTTCTTTTAGCGTCCATGGTTGAAGAGTATAAAAAAAAGAAAAAAAAAATGTCCAACACAAAAAAGGACCAAGACAAAAACAAAAGAGACACATACTAAAAAACGACATAATTTGGATTCTTGTGTGATTGAAGGTCCAATTCATATCTGATTTATATTTCCTATCCTAACAAATTGTGTTATATTTTGAGTGGGAAATTGTGTCATTACATTCCTTTCTCATTAAGGAATATTGCTAATTGCATGGCAGAATTGGATTCTTTTTAAATACTTCCTAAATTGGTTTATTCCTATTCTTGGTAGATTTTCCTAATTCTTTTTACATGTCTTTTGCATCTACTTGAGTTTTCTTAATTTATTGTTTCTTACTTGTTATATTTTTTTTTCCTCTTGCTTTCTTTTCTTGTTAACCGATTTGCATCAAACTTGTTTTGTCAATTTCAATTTTGGGATTCCACACGTTACAAGTTTTTTGAAATTGTTTATGACAGTGTGATTCACCTAATAACATAAAAGAATTAGCTAGAGTGGTGTGAGAAAAAACATTGAGTGCATTCATTAATTGAGATAAACACGAGTGAACATCCACATTATTTAAGTGCAAACACGTGAGGGAGTGCTTGTGAAGTCTTTGAATTATTCTGTTATTTGTCTCTAACTTTCTTTGCAGCAATGTAAAACCAAGGGGGATATAATAGAGCTGGTCATGATAATGAAACTAGACAACGTGAGACTCAATATGGAGAGTTGACACGTTTTACTGGAGCTATTGAGGCTATGATAGAAAAATTAGAGCGCATGAATACAAGGTTGTAAGCAATTGCAATGGGAACACCAAATCCCAATGAGAGGCAAAAGGAAGGAAGAAACCGAAATCCTCAAATTGATGACTTGGAAAATGAAAACTTTGATTACAATGAGGATGGCAATGCAACTTTTGATGAGGTGAATTGTTGATTACAAGGCATGCTCTTAGTACTTAATTGGAGGAATATTTCCATGAGGAACAACGGGACAACTTGTTTCATACAAGGTGTCATGTTCAAGACAAGGCTTGTAGTGTCATTATTGGTAGTGGGAGTTGTACTAATGTGGTGAGTACACTTTTGATTACTCGATTGGGGCTGCCTACTACACCATATCCATGACCGTACAAACTTTAATAGCTTAATGATTGTGGTGAGGTTAAGGTAAATTGACAATGTCTTGTGTCATTTGCATTGGTAAATATCATGATGAGGTGTTGTGCAATGTAGTTCCTATGCATGCTAGACATCTTTTGCTTGGTAGGCCGTGGCAATTTGATAGAAGGGCTATGTATGATGGGTACCTCAATAGGTATTCATTTACCATGGATGGGCGAAAGACAATCTTGACACCATTTTCTCCAAAAGAAGTGTATGAAGACCAATGTACAATGGAAAGGATGAGACTAGAGGCCAAAAAGAAAGAAAAAGAGAGTCAAAAGATTTCCATAGAGAGTGAAAATCAAAAGAGTGAAAAGATTGAGGAAAAAGAAAACAAGCATCTGCCTAGAGAGAAAAGTGCAAAGAATGTGAGTTTGATAGCTAGAGCAAGTGAGGTTAGGCAAACTTTGTATTCTAAAAGTCATATCTTTGTACTGTTGTACGAAAGGGCTTATTTGGCTACTAATGACCTTAACCCATCTTTGCCTAGTGTATTTGTTGATCTTTAGCAAGAATTTGAAGATATGTTTCCAAAGGAGATGTTGAGTGGTTACCACCAATTAGAGGCATAGAACACCAAATTGACTTCATTCCTGGAGCTGCCAATAAATTTAGTAAGATGACTCATTTTATACCATGTTATAAAACTGATGATGTTAAGTTGATTGTTGATTTGTTTTCCAAAGAAGTTGTGTGTTTGCATGGCATACCTAAAAGCATTGTTAGTGTTCGAGATATTAAGTTCTTGAGTCATTTTTGGCGTGTATTGTGGGGAAATTTAGGAACTAAGTTGTGTGTTTGTATGGCATACCTAAAAGCGTTGTTAGTGTTCGAGATATTAAGTTCTTGAGTCATTTTTGGCATGTATTGTGGGGAAAGTTAGGAACTAAGTTGTAGTTTTCAACTACTTGTTACCCTTAAACTAATGGGAAAACTGAAGTAGTTAATAAGACTTTGACTACTTTGCTTAGGGCAATCATTGAAAAGAACATTAGGACTTGAGAGGATTGTTTACCATTTGTGGAGTTTGCTTACAATAGAGCCATTCATAGCACTAAAAATTGTTCTTCATTTGAGATTATTCATGGTTTTAATCCACTTACTCCTATTGATTTATTGTCTTTACACCCTAACGAGTCTGTGAGTGTTGGTACTGATTCTAAGGAAGATTTGGTAACGAAGTTACATAAGTAAGTTAAGGATAGGCTTGAACATCAAAATGCTAAAGTAGCTTTATGTGTGAACAAAGGAAAGAAGCCAATGATTTTTCAACCTGGAGATTGGGTGTGGGTGCATTTTCGGAAGGAGAGGTTTCCACTTCAAAGAAAGTCTAAGCTAAACCCGTAGAGAGATGGTCCATTTCAAATCCTTAAACACATTAACAACAATGCCTACAAAGTGGACTTACCAGGTGAGTATAATGTTAATGCTTCATTTAATGTTGTTGATTTGCGTCCATTTGATGTAGGTGATCCTTTAGATTTGAGGACGAATCCTTTTGAGGAGAGGGGGAATGTTATGGAGTAGCAACTCATCACATTCAACATGGTCATGTCAAAGGGCTTCTAGATCAAGTTCCACATGGTCATGTCGAAGAGCATCCAGATCCATTTCAACATGGTTATGTTGAAGAGGGTTTTCAACCTAAGCTTCCAGTCAATGATCAAGTGCATGACCAACATGTTTCTAATCCAACTAGCATGACTCCAAGACCCATTACAATGTCTCGGTCAAAGAAGCTTCAACAAGGATTGGTCCGCCATCTACAAGGCTTGGTGAACAAGGCTAGTGAAGGATTACAAGACCACCAAAGCGTTGGAATAATTTCAGCTCAAATCCAATATAACTTAATTCAAATCCAAGTTACTAATGAGTTTAATTAGGTGTGATTTAAGGGTTGACCGAATTTGTTATTTGGAATAAATTAGTTTTCTATTTTATGTATTTAACTTTATGATAATTTACTTATAATTAGAAGTCCTAGTTTTATGGTAATTAACTTTTATTTAGGAGTCCTAATTCATGAAGGACAACTGTTGTAAGGCTATTTAAACATTCTATAGTCGAACTATAGGTAGAGATTTTTGATGATATTTTAAAACCTAAAGGCTTTTGCTTTTGTCTTTGTGTTCTTAAGGAGAATGCATGCTTAAGAAACATTCAACGAGTTTGATCACCTTCTTGTGAAATGTTTCAAAATTGGGGTTTAGAAACAAATTTTCTAGGTTCCAATTATTGATCAAATCATCTAAACAATCTGATTTCTAACTATTCTTAAGGGTTGAAACCGAATTGGTGTTAGAGTTTTCTTGTTAATGTGTTGGGGTCCGAATATCAAAAGGGGTTCTCAAACTTATTCAGGGAGGTTCCGTATCAAGAACTTACGACTCTTTACTGAAATTGACTCTAATATCATTGAATTACATACCTATTTATAAAAATATTAATCAGAATATTTTTTTTCATTCCAAAATCTCTTATATTTTATTTTATTTTTTCCAAAATGATCTTATTTAGAATCGGTCCAATCGAATCATTAAAGACTAGGGAAAAAAAGAATCCTCATAGGTCCAATATGAGCCCTTTTTTCTTCTGGTAATTCAAATTAAAATGCATAAAGTGGGTAAGAATACGACAAGCATTTAGATTCAGTTTTTTTTTTTACCATAACATTTAGATTGAGGTTGATCCATCCTTCATTTAGATTGAGGTTTTTTTTTGTCATAACCATGAGACAAAAATCCATCGTAATAATATCGATAAAAAAAATCCATCGTAATAATCATCGTAATTCCATTTTTCAGTAATTCAAGACTTTGTGTTGTGAACCCATATATCATTTTTTTCTTTTTTTTTTGTTGCTTATTTTGACCAAACTTCTTCCAAATTCCTATTTCCACTTATGAACTTGTTCTTTTAAAATTTTCCAACCCTTTTCTTTTAAAGACATTTTTTTCAATTTCTTATATTTAGTTTTATTACAAATGAGGGTGACTCTATTGACATTGTATGTGTATGAGTATTACGAGAATCTAAATTCAGTTGACTGTTAAAGAGATTCAAACTCTCATATATTTGGACTAGCGAATTTTGGTCAAATCAAATTACTTTTTATGATAAATACAAATCAAATTATTAATCTCTTAACATATATTTTACACTACAAATTTTTCAGTTTCATTTTTCAAAATTTTACCTTTTAGTGAATAAACTTTGCTAAGAACTATTATGTCAACATACCAAAACTCATATAAATATTTAAATTATTAGTAACACACAAAAAGGACGTGAAATAAATCTAAGTCATAAATTACACAATAATATATAAAAATAGAGTATATTTTTAAGACGTAAATTACTTCAAATTTCTGAAATTCCACTTCCAGAAACTCAAAAATTTCAAAGATTTACACTTCTATATAGGAGTTCATACGGCACAAGCAAGGGAACAGTCGGCGAAGATAAAAAAGAACAGGGCAACATCTAATCATCATCATCCACTCGTTATTCTCCACGTGTAAATCACATATACAATCCAACGGCCATAACGTCGTCACAAACCACTGCGTAGCCACATATACCACAAACACCAGCGCGTGCTCACGCGCGAACTAGTGAGAATATAATGGTACCCATCTCCAGCACAACCCAAAAGATCAAGACCTGAAACCCTAGCCCTAACTCAGGAACAATAATAAGAGAGAGATTCATTATAGTGATGAGAGAGAGAGAGAGAGAGAGAGAGGTTTATATAAGAAAAAGAAAAAAATGGTTGTTTGTAGTTCCTGATCTGGTTTTGGTTGTACTCTGGGTTTGTTTTTCTGTACTTTATCAACAATTTTTAGCATCAATGTTGTTGTTGAGTGCTCACTATCCAAAATTCCACACCAAACCAACAAATATAATCGAGATCTTTGCTTACCCATTTCATCTTCCATTCTCAAACTCCAAATTCAACCCAAATTTCCTCCTTTGACCAATACCCATCTCTTCATTTCGCAATTTTGCTGTGAAAGTCCCAATCTTGGTGCCTACCCACCACAAAAGATTGCATTTTGATCGCCCATGTCTCCATTTCCCTTCAAATTCAGAATTTCAGTTTTGGGCACCTGAATTTGATAGATTTGATTGGCACCCCCACTAACTTATGCCACATCATCATTGCAATCATAATCATCTGGTTGATCAAGATTTAGCTTCAACGTTAGTTACAGTATGGGAGCTGAGAAAAGACGGCTTTTCACTCTCTTTTCGGCAGCATTCCTCTCTCTGCTTTTTTTGTTAATGTATTCAATCTCTGCTTTTAGCTCTTCCAAACCCTTCCCATCTACAGTTCACTATGGCAAACACTATCCGCCTGCTTTTGCATATTATATATTCGGTGGCCGGGGCGATAAAGACCGGATATTTAGGTTATTGCTTGCTGTGTATCATCCTAGGAATCGTTATTTGTTGCATTTAGGTGCCGATGCTTCTGATGAGGAGAGAAATATACTTGTTGGGGCTGTAAATTCAGTGCCTGCAATCAGGAGTTTTGGGAATGTGGATGTTATTGGGAAACCTAGTAGGTTAACCTATATGGGTTCCTCCAATTTGGCTGCGACGTTGCGTTCCGCTTCAATTTTGTTGAGAATGGATGGAGGGTGGAATTGGTTTGT
>CAODLS011499758.1:0-18455 GCA_948243855.1 Flueggea neowawraea
GTCACTTTCCATACATATTTTGATGTCTTTTGATTCCAATTATGTTACTCGTCTCTCTGCATATATATGTATTTTCATGATTGAAATTCCAATATGACAATTTAAGAGCGGGAGTGAATTAGATTTAAGCGGAAATTTAAACATTTATTGAGAAACTTTTTACAAATAACGGAAATCAAAACATAAGTCTAATCCACAATGACAATTAATAAAGTATACAACAATAAAGAGAGTAAAGGATAGAGAAAATAAAAACTCGGATTTATAGTGGTTCGATTTTTCTTGACCAACGTCCACTTTGCAAACTCACTAGAGAGTTTGAATCTATTAAGCTTTTTTCGCTTAGAGGTGGAGACAAATCATTATAAATTCTTATTTTATCAAGTTCACAAGAAACCTTCTACACTCTTATTTTCAGGTTAAAACAAGAAAACCACCTCTAATTTTCATAGGCTAACTAGCAACCACTACTTGTTTTTCAAGGCTATAATAAGAAAACCTAAACTACCCTCAAGATTTAATATTAAATCTTGATAACAGTGGATTCACGAATTTGTAAATACAATCTCACACCAACCAAGTGACTGAATCACAAATCTAAGCTTAGGCACACTCTTTGAAAGTAAGCTCAAAGAGAGAGAAAATCAAGAATCAATTTTGCAAAACTTAGGCACATTCTTTGAAAGTCTCTCATCTATCTTCAATGTAGGCTAACTTTATTTCTAGATAGGCTTTTAGAAATAGCTGTTGTAGTCCCAAAGTAGCCATTGTGAGATAGTCACAAAATTTTGATTTTAATTGACATCATTGTGAATAATGTGCGTTATTCTTATTAACACGCGTTATTTAGTTACCTAGATGAAGATCAGAGTGCGTTAAATGCCATCAGCGTGCCTTGTTGAACTTGTAATGTTTCTAGGTGAAAAATGTCCTTCAGTAGTGTGTCTTCAAGATCATCAGTGTGTCGTGTCGATCTCAAAGCTCTATCGTTGATTCTGACACATTCTCATACAAAGGAATATTCAAATTTTGAATTCCTGAAGAGCGTATAATGGATTTGTCAGTATCTGAGTAGCTCTTCGACAATGCGCGTTGTTTCTCTCTAACGTGCATTAACGAGTTGTCTTCAAAGGTCACACCTTTACTCAACAGCGGGTGTTCTTGATACCATCAATGTTCCTCAACTTGATGGCTTGCACAAGTTCTGAATGTTCACTCGATAATGCTCGTTCTTTAGCATTAATGTGCCTTGTAAACATAGTAATGTTCCAGTAAACTTCAAGGATCATATACGCTTGTTGCTTCTTTAATTAGGCATGTAGATAAACTTCTGGTATTAAATAGTGCACGATTTTGAATCCTTAGCGGTCCTAGTTGCATCCCCTGGAAAGATTAATCTAGTAAGTTCACTCATTCTTCCATGCTTAGAGTGCCTTAACGTTGTCCATAAGACTTCCAGAACATCAGAATGTTTGCTAAGGTATGTAGTTGCTTCATTAGTGCGTGTTGTTGACATATAGCGTGCATTCATTATCTATTAGCGTGCGTAGATGCCATTTTGACTTGGGTTCAACATGTGTTAAGGGTCAATAACTGGCTTTGCTTAACTTTTCAATTGTTTTGTTAAATTATTAAAACTTAGAAGGATTTTTCATGTTGTTGATATAATGGTGCAACAATCTCCCCCTTTTTGATAGTGACAATACCACTGAAGAGTTTGCACTTCCCCTTAGTGTATGCACCTATCCTTACACATTAAACTGAAACAACTTTGATTAAGGTTTTAAAACCTTGTCACTTGTTTAGATGCAAACAAAATTTTAAGTTTCAAACTCTTATATATTACTTACTCCCCCTTTTTGTCATTTATCAAAAAGATAATGATTTAAGCAACTAAGCATCAAGATAAACATTCAATCAAGTAGACATTGAGCACAAAAGAGAAGATATATTGGATTGTTCATAAATAGAAGACTGCACACCATTACGCATCAAGGCATGATAAAGACATATAGAAGCAATGCAAAATATGATGTAAATGCAAAATGTGAGTGAATGTGGATCAGAGCAGCTGAAGTCAAGCTTTGGATATGGATGGAGAATGAGATTATATGGTTGGCTTATCGAGATTTAATGCCTTTTGCTCAAATTCTTTGATAGGTGGAGTCTCTTTAGGAAGAATAATGGCCACTGATTTTCCTAAGGCTTTGTCTATGGACTAGATGATTGAGGTTCCACTCGTTCCACTTCTGCAATTTGCTCTTGTAATTGAAATTGGATCTCTTCAAGCATTGATTGAGCCAGTATTCCAATTTTCTCCACTATTGCAAATTAACCCTCAGCGAACTCTGATTCTATCACATGTGGTTCTAAAAGAGTTTTCTCATAATCGTGCTATTGTTCTTCTCTGACTTCTTCTTCCTCAACAATAGAAGTAACTGCTTGCCTACTCATTTCTAATACTTGTTCGTTTAGTTAAGAGGCAGTTGGTGCATCTTCTTGTTGAGCAGAGGGAAGATCCTCTTATTGAGTGATTGGAATGTCCTCTGGTTGAGTAGAGGTGGAACTAAAAGGCATTTGTTTTTTAGGGAACTGAGGAATTTCAACTTCATCTATGCTTTGCCCTGTCCTCAAACTCACAACATTCATGAAAATTAGTTTCTGAAACTCTTCAATTCTTTCCAATTGTGCTTCGGTTTGAGTCTTGAACTCCAGAAACTCATTTTGAGTAACATTTATTGACTTTTCTTTACTTCCTTTTCCAACTTTTGAAGGTTCTTCTTCAACTTGTTTTGCAAGAACCACTTTTGGTTCTGGTCCAATTCTCTTGAAGGCCATTTCTTTCGGCTTTGGTCTATACTTTTGATCTCTTTTGTCCACCAATGCATCAGTGCTATGAATATATGGATGATATACAAAGCCTTGATCCACTATGTTGAACAATTTCATTTGTCTCAGATTTTCTGTTCTAATCTTATGAGATTCAACAACTTGTTCTGCATTATAACCAACAAAGTTCACCTTGAAATGCTCAAAAATCTTTGTGAGGTTACACTGATAGGGCATGCTTTGTTTCCTTTGCTTGTCATTGTGGTCGAAGGTAGGTTTACATAAACTTCTCACTTTCTCTATCATCACATTTAGCACCATTAAAGAGAAAATCACGTCTCTTCCACTGAGCAATAAATAGATTGTGATCTCATCTTGGAATGTGATTTGATTTTGAGAATAAGACCGAGAATTGATAAGCTTTGTTAGTGCAAGATGCACCATCCTCCAGTGGAATCCGAGATCGTTTTGATCCCGTAATTCTGCTTTGACCTCAACCAATCCACATTGCTCTAGCAGAAGTTTTCTCACTTCATTTTTATTCACAGCCACTAAGTTCCCGTCCTCATCAATGAACTCTTTTTCTTTCTCTTTTCCTTTTTTAGTCATACAACCGCTAGCAGATAGCTTGAACAACTCATGCAAAAGTTGTTTAGTAACCTTGACTTCAACGCCATTAACTCTACTTTTGATGCCGACTTCAAAATAAATCTCATGCCCATCATCTTGAAAGATGTTAGCATTAGCATAAAATTCTCTTACCAATTCTAGATAATAATCCCTTCCTTCAACACAAAAAATCTCTCAAGCCATATTTCATAAACTCCTTAATCAAATCTGGTTTCCTTGTTTCCAAACTCCAAAAATCAAAAAACTCTAAAGTCAAAAAATTGAATCATCTTAAGAACTTCATACCTTTTAGCAACAGCTAAATCAATGAACCTATCAGAATCAAACTGCTCTTCTGTTATGCTCCTTCTAGCTTTCTTTGAAAGAGTGGCTTGTTTCTTTCCCTTCTCTGATTCGAGGATACATTTTGATCTAGGTCGCTTAATCCCCTTAGAAGATCCAGGCTTTTTAGAAGCCAGAACATCATGAAGCTTGTTTGATATCTTTTCGTCTTTCTTTCCCATCTGAGACACGTTGGTTTGGTTAAGTGAGCGAGGAAATAGAGAGGCGGTGGTTTAGAGAGAGAGAGTTTAGGGTTTGGTGATTTTAGATTGTTGAAGATGATAGAGATGGAGAGATATAGATTGAGTAGGTTTGGGCGTGAGAAAAGATGATTGAGAGTGTGTATCTCTTTATCGGGCAATTAAAGAAATAGTAAGGCTGTTTAATTTTGAAAGAAATGAAAGTTTAGGCGGGATATGAAATTTCAGAATTGAGTGGTCATCTACGTGCGTAAGTGACTCATAACATGGGCTAATAATGATAGCCTGTGAAGGCTTACTGCATTATACACCATCTACGGGCATTGTTGAAGGGCGTTTAAATTATTAAACTAGGCAGTAGCTATAGGAAACCATCTACACTCATTGTAGCTTCAACAACGCGCTCAAATGACACTTGTGACATCTACATCCGTTATTCATCAACTTTGCACCTTAATGCCAAAAATCCATCATTGGCAACGCACATTAATGCTCTTTAACTCTAGTGATAATTCATCAACAACGTGTGCTAGTATCCATCTACGCACCTTAATGATTGGCACTTGATACTTAAAGAATTTTTGATAAATCATTAACATTCGCTTATCCTTAATAAAGCACCTTATCGAGTTCCAATACTCTAGGACATTTCTTCCATCAATCATTTACGTGGGTTAAAGACCATCAACGCATCTAGTCAAATGTCTCTGGAATTCCAGTGATTACATCTGATCAAATCCGCTCGCTTTTCATAATTTAGGCGGGTATATCCTTTTATTGAGACATTTCTAGAAAGCTTCAAACTGATCTATGCCCCTTGTTCATTCCATAACGCTCTTTGATGCCTGAAATGCCTCAACCAATCTGAACCTCATCTCCAATAACGTGCATAGATCATCCTTTAACGCACTTTATTGCCTCAGAATTTATACTTAACTCATTTTCCATCCTCTTATCGACTCCAGTTTGTATATGGATCACTTTGATGTATTTATGAATACATGAATTAATGAACATGGGCACAAAATATACACAATAAACACACAATTAGAATTTATTCAAATCGTATATGCCAATACACCTACAAATTGAAACAAAGGATTTTTCATTAAGGGATTTGTAAAAATATCAGCAAGTTGATTAGTAGTTGGAACAAATTCTAATTCAATGTCACCCTTGAGAACATGATCTCTAATAAAATGATGTTTTATAACTATATGCTTAGTCCTAGAATGCTAAATTGGATTTTTGGAAATGTTAATGCACTAGTGTTGTCACACTTAATTGGAACTTTTGAAAATGCAATTCCAAAGTCCAAAAGTTGTTGCTTAATCCACAAAATTTGTGCTACATAACTATCAGCTACTACATATTCAGATTCAGCAGTGGATAATGTAACACAAGTTTGTTTCTTGGAGAACCAAGACACTAGTGAGTTATCTAAGAATTTACAAGTACTTGATGTCCTTTTCCTATAAAGTTTGATCCCTGCATGATCAACATCATTATAGCCAACAAGATCAAAGCAATTATATTTTTGGGTACCATAATCCAACATTCTTGGTTCCAATCATATATCAAAAAATTCTTTTGACAGCTATAAGATGAGACTCTTCATGACATGATTGAAATCTAGCACATAGACATACACTAAACATGATATTTGGTTTACTTGCAGTAAGGTAAAATAGTGATCCAATCATACCTCGATAAAACTTTTCATTCACTTCTTTTCCTTGCTCATCTTTGGTGAGTTTTGTGGTTGAGCTCATAAGAGTCACAGCAGGCTTGTCATTCTCCATACCGTACTTTTTCAGCATGTCATTGATGTATTTTTGCTTTGGTTGATGAAAATGACATCCTTTGTTTGCTTAATTTGCAAATCCGAGAAAGTGACTAAGTTCTCCCATCATGCTCATTTCAAATTCCTTTTGCATCAACATAGAAAACTCATCACACAAATATTTATTAGTAGCACCAAAAATGATATCATCAACATATATTTGTACTAAAATTAAATCATCACCTTTAGTCTTAACAAACAATGTGTTGTCAACTTTACTTCTTTGAAAACCATTGCCTAAGAGATATTGACTTAATCTCTCATACCAGGCTCTAGGTGTTTGCTTTAATCCATAAAGAGTTTTCTTCAACTTGTAGACATGGTCCGGATGATATGGATCTTCAAAACCAGGTGGTTGTTTTACATACACTTCTTATTTTATGAAGCCATCTTAAAATGCACTCTTTACGTCTATTTGAAATAGCTTGAAGTCCTTAAAGCATGCATATGCACAACGAATTTTGATTGCTTCAAGTCTTGCAACCGGTGCAAAAGATTCTTCAAAATCTATGCTTTCTTCTTGAAGATATCCTTGAGCCACCATTCTGGATTTGTTAGTGACCACTTCTCCTTCTTCATTCTCTTTGTTTCTAAATACCCATTTTGTTCCAATCACCATAACTCTATTCGGTCTTGGTACTAACTCCCACACTTGATTCCTTTCAAATTGGTTTAGCTCGGCTTGCATTGATAGAACCCAATACTCATCTTCTAATGCCTCATCAATCTTCTTAGGTACCACTTGTGATATGAATGCACAATTTGCATCATGTTTTAGAGCAGTTCTAGTGGTGATTCATTTTGATGCATCTCCAATAATAAGATCTTTTTGATGTGATTTAGCAAATCTCCATTCTTTGGGCAATTCCTTTTGCTCCACATCTTTGGATTTTTCTTGACCTTGTTGAGATTCTTTATTCCCATCTTCATTAATGTTCAAATTCTTCATTTTGTCTCCAATATCTGGACTGCAATCATCATCCTCCAAAATTCTAGCAATAGAATTGTTAGTTTCATAAAAAATCACATGGATTAAATCTTCTACCTTCTTAAGTTTTTGTTGTATACTCTATAAGCTTTGCTTATAGATGAATATCCAAGGAAAATGCCCTCATCAGATTTTGGATCAAACTTTCCTAAGGCTTCTTTTTCATTATTGTGAACATCATATTTACATCCAAATGTATGAAAGTATGAGATGTTGGGTTGTCTTCCTTTCCACAACTCATAAGGAGTCTTTTTTAGTATGGATTGAATATATGCTATATTCACTATATAGCATGTGATGTTAACTGCCTCAATCCAAAAGTACTTGGGGAGGTTTTTCTCAATAAGCATAGTCATTGTCATTTCTTGTAAAGTCCTATTCTTTTTTTCAACAACACCATTCTGTTGTGGGGTCCTTAGAGCAGCAAAATTATGCAAAATATCATACTCCTCACAATAGGATTTAAATGGCTTACATGTAAACTCAACTCCTCTATCACTTCTAATGGAAGTAATAACATACCCTTATTCATTTTGGATCTTTTTGCTATATGTCATGAATGCATGAAATGCCTCATTCTTGTGAGAAAGAAAGAATACACAAGTAAACCTAGAATAATCATCTACAATGACAAAATAATATGCTTTACCTCTTAGGCTCAAGTGCTTATGGGACTAAACAAATCTAAATGCAATAGCTCTAAAGGTCTAAATGTGGATATGACATTCTTGCTATGAAATGAATACATTGAATGTTTTCCCATGACACATGCATCACAAACTAGATGATCGAGCTCTAGCAAGCATACTAATCGATGTAGTTTGACCTTAGGAGTACTCCAAGAGATATCGAACTCAATGGAAGGAGTACTAAGTGTAATCAATTTGTAAAAGAAAAGAAATTAAACACATGAGTTGATATTTTTAAGGTTTTTGATTAAATAGGCATAATTAACAAAGACTAGCAATTGGAAATGAAAAGAGATAAGCAAATGATAATAAAACATTAGGGCATTCGAAATTTCAACTAAAGAATCCTACTTGCTAAATTAATGAATGGCGTTTTAGGATTGAGTGTTCTTTCCACCGAGCTAGTTTAAATTCTCTCTCAATGTCATTTATGCCATACCTACATTTACTAAAAGGATCATCTCGATCTCAATTAGCTAAAGTAGGTTCATTAAGCCTCTTAGAAATTTCATCGAACACCTTGTGGACAAGCAATATTACTATCCTAAACCTCACTAGTTTAATGCTTGTGGGCCTCACCTAACCTTCATCTATCGATTCTTCAACTAGGGTTACCTAAACTACAACTATGGTGGCTAATCATAGTCAATGCAAACAAGTCATCAAATCAAATCCATTCAGCAATCATTCAAATAAAGAACATAATCACAGTACCCAGTAAATACCAACTTCAAATATGGAATATAAGTGCATAAAAACAAAACCCATTCATTAAAATAACAAGTATTCATCAATAGCTTACATCTCTAAGTCCTAACTAGAAATTTAAGCTACCATAATTAACATAAAGAAAAAATATAAATAAAAGCCAAACATTATAACTAAGCTAAAAAGATGAGGAGAAAGAGAAAATATGGAATCCAAGAACCCCTTTTTGATGTCACTTTGAAAGAGAAATCCCCAATCTTCAAATCCTTCCTCTTATTATTGCACTAAACCTTAGAAAGCTTCTAAAAATTGAAAGACAAAAGAGACTGATTCTAGGAATAACCTCGAATCCTAAAAGATTACAATTGAGGAGTATTTATACCCCCTTACATGACCTCAAAATCCTACAAAATTTCTCTCCAAAATGCCTCTTGAGTGTGCCTTGGTCCCCACTTGACAAGTTTTCACGCAGAGTTGAGTTTTGGCCATTTTCAGAGTGTCACGGCCATGACAAATGAGTGTCACGGTCATGACACTTTTTTGAACTAAAAAACGTAACTTTGTTTTGGTTGTCACAGCCGTGAAACTTTCCACCACGGGTGTGACACCCCTTTTCACCTTCAAATCTTCATTTTCCTCATGCTTTCTTGAGTTTACTTGGGGCTTTTCCAATTTGCACTTCTTTTGCACCTTTTTCCACATATTTTCTTCAAAATTAAACCATCCTATAATCATCATAAATATCATATCAATTTCACCACAAAAGAATGACTTAAAGGATGAAAATAGATATATTCTTACTTGAATTAATCTGCAAATTTAGCCTACGTCACTAGATATTTCTCATATTTGAACTTGGGAAATCCTTTAACTAGATCATGCTTGCTCAATTTTGAGATCATATGCATACTAGCATGTTCTAATATCTTATGTCACAACCATGCATCATTGTTCACAACAACTAGGCATTTTTCATTGAAACCTTTAGAATCAAATAAATCAACAATATATATATTATTATGCCTAGAACCAATAAGCAAAGCAACATCATGATCATCATACACTATCATCTAGAAGGTTCAAACACAACTTTACAATTTTTATCACAAAATTGGCTAATGCTCAACAAATTGTGCTTTAGTCCATCAGCAAGAAACACATCATCAATGGTTAGGTTAGGAGACTTACCAACCTTACCTTTAAAAATAATTTTACCTTTGCTATTATCACTAAATATAACATAGCCTCTATTTTTAGGTGAAATATATGAAAACATGGCTTTATCTCTAATCATATGGTAAGGGCATCAACTGTCAAGATACCACATGTTCTTCTTTACTTTATCTCTCATACAAACCTTAAAGACATATCAAATCTTTGAAATTGGTACTCAAACATTTTTTGGTCCTTTAAGGTTAGTTATTTCTACATTGGGCATGATTGTTCCTTTTAGAACCCAAATATTTTTAACCCTAACTAACCTAGGTTGTCTCAACTTGCAATAATAAGCAAAATGTCCATCGACACCACAATATGAGCATGCATTTTCAACCAAGGTGCCTTCTTTTACAAACACGGTTTTAGAAGATTTTTTGAGGTGTAAAAAAGTTGTAGCCTATGCCATGTTTGGATAGAGTTTATCTTTGAGATCTAAGTAGTTTCTCAAGGTTCTATTTTCCATTTGTAAGCTTGTAGACAATGTTTGAAAAATTTTCAAGTTCTTTCTTTAACAACAAATTTTCTTCAATCAAAACCATTTTCTCTTTACTCAAAACATTCACTTTCACATGAAGAGCATTATAGCTTTTCTTTAATGCAATATATTTAGCACTTAACTTTTGAAATTCATCATGTAATTCTTCAAATGCATCATGTAATTCATCAAGAGTGAAGTTATTAGTTACCTCACTTTCATCATCACTTGAAAGTTCATCCTCTCTTGCCATCAGACACAAATTTGCCATTTCTTCTACTTGATCATCCTCTTCAGACCTTTGTCATGACCCATAGTCGGGTCCGTGACCGACGTAAGAGGCAGACCATCTGTAGAAGCCTGATCCATTCCGCACAAGTCTCTGTGTACAAACATTCTACCCGACTTATCCAAATATTTATTTAAAATATTTATAAAAATGTTTATAAATGAAATAAAACCATATATATATATGTGTATATATATATATACAATATAACAAAAATATCAGTAAAAATAAGACCATCAAAGAAATCCCAAAATACACAAGTGTAGCCCAGTATCCCAATAGTAGTCCGATGTGGAGCTCTCTGATAGAACAAGTAGAGTCCGAACAAGGGCACTCACTATAGTCAAAAGTGTCTCACTAGGTCTGAGACATGGATCAGATGCTAAGCGTCCAAAATGTCACATGTGAAAGAAGGTTAACATAGACAACAAAAGAAAAAGGGATAAGAATCCCTAGTGATGAAACATCACTTCAGATCACCTCATACGTGCCTTACAAAACTGGTTTGAAAACCCTTTAAAAATACCACACACATACCTAGATATCATATAGTATTCACACTACATACATAATATATTTTTCGAAATTCATTTTGCAAAAATGACCCATCATATCATACAACATGCATTCAGACAAATATATATATATATATATATATACTCTTGTGAATTCATAATACGGGACCATGAAATATTTCCATGTAGCAGTGTTGACTCTGCCACCTGACTGCTCAATAAAAGCATGTATCTGGTCGGATACATGGTCATCTCATTACCCCGATAACTATGGCATTGACAGAGCATTGGTATGCCAAAGGTTACGTACCCCGTAGCTAGGTGTCCCCATGTCAAAGTGTTATATACATAGTATTTCACAGCAATTCATGCATCATCTTTTCCTTTATTCCATCATTTACAAAATACTCTTGTATATATATACCAATATATACTTTATAATTTCCATAACAAAATGTTGGTTATTAATAATCACATAATTCAGATTATTAATTAATTCAATAATTATTAGTCCAAGTTCATATCATAATCAGACATATCAAAAATAATATACTCAATTTTGAAGACACAATCTATGTGTCTGAAGCTGTTATTTCACTCACCTGGTATCCAAAGCTCAGGATCCAGTCAAAACCACTCGTGGTTGGCTGCTCGCACTGGCAAGCACATAAAGCTGTAACAAACATAGACATAACAGATATCAAAATGTGGTACTGTGGTGGTACCAATGCATAGTACGCAAATGCAGATGTTGATCATCAGAGTCACTGAAAATCTATATCGGGAGTGAATCCATCACCCTCGACCCAAAATATACAATCCAAGAAAAATTACAGTTTGGTCCCCGACCAGTGTAAAATTATATTTTTAGTCCCCGAGACATGATAAATTACAAAACAATCCTCAAAGACTGCTGGGATCACCAACTAGACATCCATAAATCAGCATCCCCAAATTCTAACTCGAACTCTCAGAATTCGCAAATTTATCATAATTCTTTAAAATTACAAAAATATACCCAAGTTCTCCAAAATTACAAATCTAGAACTTGACTTTTCAAAATTATAAATCTATACTCCCAATTTTCAGAAATTACAAATTTAGAGTGAACTTTCCAGAAATTTACAAAACTAATGGAACCACAAGTTTATTCTAAAAAATAGCAAACTTTTGATTCGACCGACCAATATCGAAACCAATCATATATCCTGACTCTAATCGACCCACTGAGCATGAATCTAACCTCAGATTTCACAAATAAACTCTCAATCATGCTCAAATCATCAAAATCAAAACTAAACCCTAGTTCATTCAAATGGTCACCAAATCATTTGATTCAAAACTTGAATCGTGTTAATCTAAATCCTATCTAACATGATCTAGCATCATCTAACATCCATTCATCAAGAATCATCCAAAAATTGAAACCCATTTCAAATTCTGTCAAATGACATTTTCATGAATCAATGCATGAAAATGAGTTAGAAATAAAGAAAGGATGTTGATCTTACCTCAGAAATGGATTAGGAGCGTTGGGGGAGCAATGTGAGAGAGTTTCAGACTGATTGTGAGTGATTTGAGTGAGAAAATGATGGTAAAAGTCGAGTTCAACCATTTTAAGAGCTGCAGATCAAAACACACTGTTTCGACAATTACAAAGGCAACATATGTCATATACAATGACAACGTACGTTGTGGCTAAGCATAACGCACGTTGTACCTCACAACGCATGTTGTGAAGCATTCAGTAGCCACAGATTCGAAGAAACACAACTCAACGTACGTCGTATCATCTCAACGTACATCGATCATCCTCGTATCCCAGATAACATATGTCATATCTATACAATGTGCGTTATGCTTCTTTTCCAGATAACATGCGTCTTCCTCACTCGACAACGTACATTGTACAATGCATGTTGTTCACTCTCCAATCACATACTTGACATTTCACACTTTTCAACATGCATCGGACCTTCCTCGAGATTCGATAACACCTAATCCTTAAAAATACTTCCGATTATCCCCAAGATCAAATCAGACTTGGTCAAAAAGCTACAATATTCCTAACGAAAACAGGTGGAATATTACATACTTCTCCCCTCAAAAGAAATTCGTCCCCAAATTTCCAAGCAACTGAGTCAAAGCTAATTGCACTAATACCACCTTTGGTATCAGAGTACACTACTACTCTAGACATATAAACTTAGGCCTTTAAAAGAAGACTAACTCAATAACCCCTTAATAAACACCGAGTTTAAGTACTCATGAGTAACCCCAACCTCAAGTCTCCATGGAAGCATCATCGAGTATTTAACTCACTCGATCCCAATATGCAAAATGATCAGAGTATGCAGAACATAAATGAAATGATGCATGAACATAGATAGAGACAGGAACGTACTAACCTACGAATCTGTGGAGCCAAATAGGTGTGGATATCTACGCTGCATCTCGTCCTCGGTCTCCCAAGTAGCCTCCTCTACTAAATAATGTCTCCGAATTACCTTCACAGAAACAATCTCCTTGTTTCGGAGTCTCTTGACCTACCGATCTACAATCTGGACTAGAGCCTCGTCATAAGACCAGTCGGGTTTAACCTCGACTGACTGTGTTGCCAAAATATGCGACAGAGACATACTTTCGCAGAAGCGATACATGGAACATCGGATGAACAGAAGTAAACTGGGGGTCGTAGTGCCAACTCATAAGCCACGACCTCTACTCGGCCGAAAATCTCAAATGGACCAATGTGTCTCGGGCTCAACTTGCCCTTCTTCCCAAATCTCATAACGCCCTTCATTGGCGATACTTTGAGAAATACATGGTTAACAACTGCAAACTCCAAATGTTTATGCTTTGGCTCAGCGTAACACTTCTGATGATTATAAGCAGTCTGGATCCTCTACTGGATCAACCTGACTTTCTCAGTAGTCTCTAAGATAAGATTTGGCCCCAGTGGCTCCCTCTCACCGGCCTCGGCCCAACACAGTGGAGATCTACACTTTCAGCCATACAACACCTCATATGGTGCCATCCAGATACTTAAATGGTACGAGTTGTTGTACGCAAACTCTACCAGAGGCAAATGAGAATCCCAACTCCCTGCGAAATCCACAGCACATGCTCTCAACATATCTTTCAAGGCCTGGATTGTGCACTCGGACTGACTATTAGTCTATGGATGGAAATCGGTACTGAAATCCAATCGAGTACCTAACTTTTCTTGCAGTTTACGCCAAAACTGTGAGATGAACTGAGGTCCTCTATCTGACACATTAGAGACTGGCACACCATTCAGACATACAATCTTATCAATATATAACTTCGCTAGGTGTGCCGCTTCATATGTCATTTTAACAGGAAGGAAATGTGTTGACTTGGTCAATCGATCCACGATGACCCAGATGGAGTCATACCCCGAAGATGTCCTCGGCAGCCCAACTACAAAGTCCATGGTAATGCGATTCCATTTCTACTCTGGAATGGGTAACTGCTGCATCAATCTAGAAGGACGCTGATGCTTGAACTTGACTTGCTGACACGTCAAGCATCAACTAACAAACTCACTGATGTCTTTTTTATCCCTGGCTACCAATAGGACTCTTAAAGATCCCAATACATCTTAACGTACCATGGGTGGAAAGAATATGTGGAGTTGTGACCCTCGGTCATAATTTTCTCGTACAACTCATCAGAAGATGGTATGCACAGTCTCAGCCTAAACCAAAGGACTCTAGAGTCATTCACACTGAACCCTGGTACACCAGATGATCTAACTTTATCAATTAGACTCTGTATTTCAGAATTCTCCTTCTGAGCCTCTCGGATCCGATCTAACCAAATAGGCATCTCCTCAACATGGCAAAGTAAGACCCCTGAATCATCGAACTATAACTCAAATCCATACTCCATCAAACACTGCCATTCAGACACTACATGACGTCTCTCCATAGATATATGAGCTAAGCTACCTACTGACTTCCTACTCAGTGTGTCGGCCACAACGTTAGCCTTGTTAGGATGATATGATATGGTACAGTCATAATCTTTTAGCAATTCTATCCAACTTCTCTGTCTCAGATTTAGGTCTCGTTGCCCAAAAATGTACTTTAGACTCTTATGATTCATGATCTCAAAAGTCTCTCTGTACAGATAATGCCTCTAGATCTTGAGTGTGAATACTACTGCCACTAATTCCAGATCATGCATTGGTTAGTTCTGTTCATTCCTCTTAAGTTCTATAGATGCATAGGCGATTACTTTACCATGTTACATCAATACACAACCTAGGGTAACTCTCGATGCATCACAATACATCACAAATCCTTCAGAACCCGACGGTAACACCAACACTAGCGCACTTGTCAAACACTTCTTCAATTTTTGGAAGTTGTCCCAACACCTATCAGACCATACAAATTTAGCCCCCTTTTGTGTCAACTGTGTCATAGGAGATGCGATCCTCAAAAAATCTTGGATAAACCTCCTATAATAGCCTGCCAAACCAAGGAAACCCTAAATCTCAGTAGCAGTTTTAGGTCTCTCCCAGTGGAGTAATGCCTCCACTTTCTTAGGATCTATCATAATGCCCTCTCTCGATACTACGTGTCCCAAGAATGCCACTTGTTCGAGATAAAACTCGCACTTCGAGAATTTAACAACTGATGCTCTATCAAAGTCTGCAAGACTGACCTCAAGTGGTCCTCATGCTCTTCCCTACTCCTCGAGTATATCAGAATGTCATCGATGAAGACAATCATGAACCGATCCAAATACGGTCTGAACACTCTGCTCATCAAATCCATAAATGCCGCTGGTGCATTGGTCAACCCAAACGACATCACCAAGAATTCATAGTGACCATATCTAGTTCAAAACGTTGTCTTAGGAATGTCCTCACCTATAATCCTTAACTAATGATATCCCGACCTCAAGTCAATCTTAGAAAATCACTGCGCGCCCTACAAATGGTCGAACAAATCATCTATCCTTGGAAGTGGATATCAGTTCTTCACTGTTACCTTGTTCAACTGTCGATAATCGATGCACAAATGAAGGCTCCCATCCTTTTTCTTAACAAACAACACAATAGCTCCCTAAGGAGAAACACTCGGTTGAACAAATCCCTTATCTAACAACTCCCTCAACTGAGTCTCCAACTCCTTTTGGCACCATCCAATACGGTAGAATCAATATCGGATCGGTACCAGGCTGCACCTCTATAGCAAACTCAATCTCTCGATCAGGCGAAACTCCTGGTAACTCCTCTAGGAATACATCAGAAAAAGCTCGTACCACAGGTACGTCTCCAACCCTCAACTCTGATCCTTAAGATTCAGTCAAAACAAAACCTAAATACGCCTCACATCCTCGGCAAAATCATCTTTTCTACTCTGACCGCTGACACGTATCCCCGCACCACACTGTCTCGCTCACCTTGGCAATAAAACTCAGTCTAACCAGGCGATCGAAAACATACTCTTTTGGCAAAGCAATCCAAATTCGCATGCCAGTAAGAAAGTCAATCCATGCCTAAAATAACATCAAACTCTCCCACGTCTAGCAATATAAGATCAACCACTAACTCATGTCCATCAATGTTAACCACACAACCTTGGATCCCGGATTCAGTCAACATCTTGCTACCTAGAGGTGATGAAACCTCTAATAACCTATCCAACTAATGCAATACTAACCCAGTACGCTCAACAAAAAGTGGGGTGATGAATGAATGTGATGCTCCATGATCAAATAAGACATATTCAGGAGTACCAGATATAGAAAACGTACCAGTAACTGTTGCATTGGAGGTTTGAGCCTCTTGACGAGTGAGGTGATATACCCAAGAATGCTATAGCACTGCTTTGGGTTGCATAGCCTCTGCCACTGCCCTGGCCACCCTGACTGTGGCTCCAAAACCTCTGCTAGTTCCCCTGCCTGCACCGGTACTCACTGTACCTAAGCCTCCTTCTGCAGATTGTCCCACTCGGGCCTCAGTACCCCATTTCACTGGACATTTTGCTATCTTATGACCCGGCTTTTTACAATGGAAACAATTGTCATCGCTCTGTGACATACTCTTAGATGCCTCTTCTTATGGATCATATAAGGCGGAATCGAACTCCATGAGCCCTGTCCTTCACTCTGCCCTTTCGGTTGTACCACACTGTGACTCTGGGTGCTCTGGCTAGACCTCTGTCCTCTAGATAAATGTTGGTGTTCTTGCTCTGACTGAGCTCTGAGGTCTCGGCCTTGCTGGCCTCCCGATGCACCCTTTGTCTTAACCCTCTTGGGCTCTTTATGATGCCTCTCATCCATATACTCCATCCCCTCGGCAACCTCTGTTATCTGCCTCACAGTGGGCAACCCCAATGTCACTACCACCCTACTAATCGTTGGTCGTAACCCATCCAAAAATTAGTAAAAAAAGGAGCAATACCAAATACACACACATATATATCTACATGTATATATTTACACATATATATCTACATGTACATACGTACATATGTGTATGTATACACATATATACATACACACACACATATACATATACATATACATACACATATATATGTATATGTATATCCAGATCCTTAATTAGTTCGATTTACATATTAAGTCAGATCACATAAAAAAACACGTAAATTTGGAAAGACATAGCATATGTGTTTGAACCTACTACCACACTCATTTGGTATACGAACTAATGTCCAGTCAAACACCATCGATTTCTGGCTGGTCATGCTGACAAGTACAAAAAACTGAAACAGACAAGTCATATCAAACATATTAAAATGTGGTACTGGTACTACATCGGTACCAAAATGTATAAGTATGCAAATGCAGACCATCACACGATGTCAAAAATTCTATTTCGATTGAAGATCAATTGCTCTCTCATCGAAAATCGAAATCTATGTAAAATTTTAGTTCAATCCTTGAACTTTTGTAAAATTATATTGTAGTCCCCGAGTCCTCATGAAATTACAAAAAAATCCTCAAAATTTTTAAAAATTACAAATGAGTGCTCCAATTAGTCATAATTTCCAAATAAGCCTTCAAATTCTTTGAAATTACAAATCTACATTGACTCTAATCAACCTCCTAAACACAAATGTAACATCCATTTCATCAAACAAACACAAAATCATCCAATTTTCCTAAAAAAATCTGAATCTAACCCTAACCCTCTACATAACATCATCAATTCATCGCATTCCATTTGATTTCTTTCATTTCTAAGTCCTACCAACATAGATATAACAAAAATCCATTCAAATCCAGCAATATTTGCCCAAAGAAATTCAGATTGAAGTCACCTACAACCCACACAACTCATTCTTCCAACACAACATAAAATCCTAAAAGAAATTGAGAAAATGAAGGCAAAAATGGAGATGAATCATTGTTCTTGCCTAAAATCCTTGAAAGAACTTGATTGGAAGGCAAAGAAATGAAAAAGAGAGGAGATTTGGGTGTGTTAGGGTCAGTTTAGGGAAGAGAATGACAAAGAGACTCGGTTGGGGGGGGTTTAAAGAGGAGGAATGCAAAATGCCACATTTTACTAAGAAATCTAACGATTTTGGAGAGACACAGGCATGTATCGGCCCGTGTAATGCCCATATGTGTCATTTTTGCAAGACAAGGCCAAACCATGAAGACACGGGCGTGAGCCTCCAAGACACGAACACGAAACCGTGATTGTGTTTCAGGCAAAACAAGACACGACCAAATACTTTCAAGA
>CAODLS011499835.1:0-18539 GCA_948243855.1 Flueggea neowawraea
GGACTATACCAAATGCATGATATGAAAATGCAATGCAAACTCCCATCGTCGTTGAAAACATATATCGGACGTGATTCCATCACTATCGATCACAAATCCATAATCTTCGTAAAATTACAGTTTGGACCCCGACCACTGTAAAATTATGCCTTAGTCCCCGAGACTTGGCAAATCTCCATATTGTCCTCAAAGTATCCTTAAACTACCAAGATGTCCTCCATAAGTTAGAATTCCCAAATTAATCCCTGAACCCTCAGAAATTACTCTTTAATCCTTAACTTTTAAAATTACAAGTTAGTCCCCATAATTTTAGAAATTACAAATCTATACCTTAACTTTTCCAAAATTAAATTTCTAGAGCTCAAGTTTCTGAAATTACAAATATGACTTTAACTTTCAGAAATTACAAAAATGACGAAACATAAAGTTTCATTCTAAAAAATAACGAACTTTCGATTCGATCAAGACCTGATGTAACCAATCACCCACATTACTCCTAAACACCTTCAGAAGCATTAATCTACCATTAATATCATCAAACAAACTCCAAATGATCACAAAAATCATCAAAACCGAACCTAACCCTAGCCAACACAATAACTCATCAAATCTATAGATTCAAGGCTCCAAACATGTTTCTTTAAACTTAATGAACTCTAATCTAACAACCCTTAGCATCCATTAACTCAGATTCATTCAAAAATCTGAACCCTAGACCCGTTTAGACCAAAACGTATTTTATGGATTAATGCATGAAAGAGATGTTAAATCCAAGAAAGAGATGTAATCTTACCTCTTAAAATGGTTATGGATGTTGGACGAACCAAGCTCTGAAGTCCCAAACGAGTTGAGAGAGTTTTGAGTGAATGGGAAGAGTAGTAAATGAGAATGTCGGGTATGTTGAACTCTTTTAAAGGCGTCTGAAACACACCTCACGTACATCAACCTATGTCTCACGTATGTTAGGGGACCCTTAAGTACGTGTTTGGACATTTCACGTACATTATTGGGGCTCAAAATCAATTCTGGACGCACTAGACTCGACCTCACGTATGTCACCCCCAAATCTCACGTACTTGAATCATCCTGGAAGCCCAGCTCACTTACGTGACACCTCTTTCTCACGTACATGAGTTCTGCCTGTCTTACGTATGTTAGGCTTAATCTTACGTACGTAAGATGCTTTGTTTCTCCCTTCTTGACTTCTCTTGCTACCGAACTCGTCCCGAATCATTTCCAACACTTAACAACATCCAATCTAACATGATTTCATCATGAACTTCATACACCATCCACTGGTATTCCCAAAAGTCCTCCATGCCAAATTCAAAAACTAGAGGGATCATAATTGGAAAGTATGAGATATTACATTAAGGATGTGTTCTTACCTCAAGATTCAACGTGGAAGCAATGAGTAACCAAGAGAAGTGGAGAGAGATGGACTTCAGAGAGTTTGGAAGTGTTTTGGTGTGAAAATGACGAACAATGGTCGGAGAAGGGGTATTTATAAACCCATCTCGCCAAAACGCAATGTTTTACTCATTTCTAGTATTTTTTTGGCACATCAACGTGCGTTGTACATCATCTACGCTCGTTGAAGAAGTCTAACATGCCTAGATACTTACACAGCATGCGTAGACTGCACTCAACAACTCTTGACTCGACCTAGATCAACATTAATGTGCGTAGTTTCTCCCTACAACGAGCGTTGATGGCTTGAAAACCCACGAATTATTCCCAGATCATGATCTACATGTGTAGCTCTCCCTACAACGTGCGTAGATGGCCTACTCAGCCCACAAACTAAGCTGAATCACCAATAACGCGTGTAGATACCCTACTAGGCGCATAGATGTCTTCTAATAAGCTTTATACGCATAATTTCACACACCAAGCATGATTTCAACCTAAAAATCATAAATCCCATTACTCCCGGGACCTAACAACACCCAAACTTACATGGATAACACCCTTAAACATCATCTCAATCATCTTCAAACACT
Organism: Flueggea neowawraea; assembly: GCA_948243855.1. Taxonomy (NCBI): domain Eukaryota; kingdom Viridiplantae; phylum Streptophyta; class Magnoliopsida; order Malpighiales; family Phyllanthaceae; genus Flueggea; species Flueggea neowawraea. The sequence continues at coordinate 2,004 of CAODLS011499835.1, forward strand.
CAAACATCACTTCAATTTTCCAAAATTCAATTGGAAATCAACTAAGATCGTTCGAAATGGAGTGGCGTTCCACCAGAGACCTTGTCAGAAATTGTCAAAATGCTACAGAGAATTGATCAGAATGGACAAGGTATTACATACCCAACAAAAACCTAAAAATTAAAAAAAATCAACGCAAAAAGGACTAAATATAATTATTAGCTAAAAATTTCCAAAAATAAAAAATTAAAAAAATGTTGGCAAAAACAGTCTGTGTATAACGAGTATCGAAACTAATTGGTCAAAGTGCGAACTGAGACCGTGGGCTAAGTCCAATTGGCAAGCCTAATTAAGCAGTGAATGAGATGGACTCCTTATCTGTTTAGGGGGGCCCAAGAGGCACTAGTATAAATAGTGTTAGATAAACCCTAATTAGGTTATCCATTAATAAATAATTTACCAACTTATAGAAATATTCTTCTACAGGAAGAGAGAGAGGCCAATAGTTTTTCACCAAAAAGAAGAAGACATTGTTCTTCTTCCCCCCCACGGAGTATCCTACACCAATCGAAGTGTGGCGTCTACTGCAAATGAGTCAAGCACTTTCGTCTATAACATGATCATTGTTTGCTCGAGAGATCATCATAGAATCCATTCCAATTCCTACAATTGATTTTCACTGTGTATCAAGGTTAGTAACACAAACTAGACATGGTCATTTATGAACCGGAACTGAACCTGCTGAATTAGAACCGACACCCCAGAAAACATCTGTTACAGGACTGGTTCTAGTTCAACCTTCCAAAAAATCATGGAACAGCCGGTTAACCATTAATTCGAACCAAACAGTTTAACTGTTGGTTCAAAGAAAAAAATTAGTTAAATTACTTGTATTATTTACTTGTATTAATTATTTCTTAATTAAATTATTACAATATTACTTATATTTTTTAATTTTTAATTTTTTATTTAAAATTAAGTAGATAAGTCAAAATATATATTTACATTTTGCGATGTAAAAACTGCAACCGAATCGAAATCAAGATCAAAATTGTTAGCAACATTATTTTATTTATTTATTTTTTAAAAATTTTGATTGAACCGTTTGAACCGCCGTTTTGAAACCATGACCAAATGGACCGAATTGGAATCGAACTGAAACCAGAACCAAAACTGCCCAAAATCGGCCCTAGTTGGTCCAATTCTAGTTCAGCCATTTCATTAAACCGGAATCGGCGATTCCAAACTGTGGTCATGTCTAACTCGAACTGATTATTGTACTGTCAATTATTTAGACTGGTATAGGCACATTCAAGAAGAAAAGGAAAATTTGGAACAGAAAAGAAAGGGAAAAAACAACTAAAAAGGACAAAAAAATAAAAACCGAAACAAAAGAAGAAGGATTGAAACAAAAAAAAATTGGTACTACAAAAATATGACTAAATAGAAAAAGAAATAAAAAAGAGGAAAAAATTAAAAAAAAAAAAGAAACAGCGTACAATTAAGTGGCGATGTTTGGGGCTAGATGTGATCAAATGTGAGCCAGACCGACGGTTTGAACTGTAACCAAAATTGAACACCTTTGGAACCACCAATAATCATGTTGGTTCTGATTCAACGTTTCAAAAACCATGGAACTATCGATTGACTGCTAATTTGAACCGCTAGTTCAAATCGACCGGTTTAATTGTTGGTTAACTGTCAGTTCAAAGAAAAAATAACCATTGGATACTTGTATTAATTAATTTTTAGTTAAATTATTACTTATATTTGTTAAATTTTTATTTATATTTTTTTATTTAAAATCAAGTAGACAAAAATCTATATTTATATTTTACAATATGAAACTGGAACCGAACTGAACCATGGACCAAAATTGCTAGCAACATTATTTTATTAATTTATATTTTAAAAAATTCGGTTGAACTATCCAACTAGAACCGTGAATCAAATTGGTCAAACCGAAACCAAAAAGAAACTGCCAAAAACATGCCCTGGACTGTCCGATTCTGTTTGATTTATTTGATTGAACCAAAACTGTGGTTCATGAACCTGAATCGACAGTTTCGAATTGTGGCCATGTCTATTTGGGCCGTTCACGACCATTATTTGTTCAAAATTTCCACCTTTTAGTATTTCTCTGCAGTTGGATTTGGATTTAATTTGGAATTGGAGTTCAAAATTGGATAGTGCGGCCTTGTTCACTATGATCCCAAATCTGTTTTCATGCTTAGTGGTACAGTGTCGGGCCTCGGAGAGTATAGGCAAAGAAGAAAGTTAATCTGAGCTAGCATTAGCTTGACTTGTATATAGCCCATTGCAAACTGCGCTGCGCTCCATACCCAGCAAAGGTCCAGGAACCCTAGTTTTAACTTGTATCCCCAGTGGATTGGCTTTTGCGGTTGAATGGTATAATATCTATTTTTTACATGTTTCATCTGAAATGAACAAATCATTTCACCATCAACTGCACAATCATTGAGGAATTCGTGATGGTGAATTTGGAGTCAATTTCTTAACTTTCTATATTAGTTCAGTAACTCAATAAAAGAAAGTACTTATATAGGAAAAATCTAATACAAATCAAGTGAAGATTAGTTTACAGGTAAGAAAATTAAGAATGTAATTTGCATCTAAATGATAAGCATTAGAAAAATTTTCAATGTCAAAAAGGAAAAGAACAAGAGGGAAATATATGTGTTTGTCGTGGAATTCAAACATAATTAATCAAAGTTTGTTTAACTAGTCGAAACTGGTGGCGTGAAGATTATGAATTGCATCATACTCCTACATAATCATTTTAATTATGCATTTATCTTAAGGGTTAATTACCTAGAGTCCTCGAGTTCAACCCAATTATTTCATTATGTTCTTGCATTTTTATTTTTCGTGCCTTCAGTCTTTGTTGGGAGTGTTATAATGTTCCTAAAACATTATAGGAAAATGTCTCCTCGGAGGTCTGGAGTATCCTTACTCCCTTACCACCGACCCACCTCTGTCATTGGGGTTCGAATTTCGTCCCTAACTTTGGTTCTACCATTGACCTCACCTCTTTTGATTTCTGATTCTGACACTGTGTGTCACCATGTACAATCCAAAATTTAAAACAATTATGCCCCTAGCATCTTTCCTTTCTGTGATCAACGCCAATCCTTAGCCAACAGAGATAATTAGAGAGAGGGACGAAATGAGTACATTTTAAAAACACGAGGATACAATGCAATATTAGAGTATAAATCATCGGACTTTTCAGCAGTTGACCTTAATATGGCTTGGAAAAGCAACATATATACGTTTGGAATGAGCAGATTCCACGCATAGTCATGAATTAACTTTCAGGGCAACAAGAACACTCCATTTTTCATACCCGATTTGTTCAAATATAATTTGATGATTAAATGTCTTCTAATTTCTTTAAAGCATGTTCATGTGATACTCCGTTAAACAATGGGCTACAAGAGGAGTTCAAGCTATCAAAGTATTTTAATTAGAAATTATCAATTGGCTTAAAATTTGCTGATATTAGAGTCGCCTATAATAGGTGAGAGTTGGATCTATGATAGGGGCATCTATTAAAAGACAGTATTTTAATTAGAAATTGAACAGAACTCAAATTGCACTTACTGCATGTATAAGTGGTTATTAGTGATGTCTTTTCTATAATACAGCCATGTAAACCGAATATTTTCGTCAATCAACCCACAAAATATGTATTTAATATTTCTCTGTGATTGTGTCCATCATAAAATCACAATGAAATGATAGAAGTGCGTATTTGTATTTGTTGTCACAATAAGGGGGGATAACCGCTGGAAATTTTTGATTCCACTATATGTAAATCCAAAATTTCTTCAAAAGTTTTTGGTACTTATTATCTCGAGTCCTAACAAAAGTCTTGTAATCCTAATCATACTATAAAAAGAGAAAAAAAATTGCATGAGATGACGGTGATTTAGTCTAATGCATTCATTTACTGGAACACATTTTCCACAAATTTGTCCTTGAGGGTCTACTCTAGGATGCTATTAAGAAAGGCATATGATCGATTACTTAATTGACTAAACTTTCTTTGGAAATCTTAAACATTGTAATACCCGTCCGTTCCGATCTTAAATATGCTATTAAGAAAGGCATATGATCGATTACTTAATTTTGGACTCGATTCCGAACAATCTTAGCTCATTTCCAATTGGATTTTGGAAAAAAATTGAAGTGAAGTTTGAGTGTCTGAAGATGTTCGAGAATGTTTAAGGATGTTATTCATGAAAGTTTGGGTGTTGTTAGGTTCCGACAGTGATGAGAATTAAGATTTTAAGTTTGGGATGTGGTTTTGCTCGTGTTAAGGTGAGTTGGAGCTCGATAACGCGCGTTGAAGGGCTTTTATGCATGTAGATCGTTGTTGAGATGGATCATGAATGTGCCTTAGGCCGTTTGTGTGCGTTGGAGTGGTTCTGCGTGAGTTGTTCATCACTTAGAAGTAAACCATAAGCAGTTGGAGCCGTCTGCATGCCTTGTACACGTAGCACACGCGTTGATCATGATTTAGGAATAACCCGTGGGGATCTCAGGCCATCTAACTGCGTTGTTGAAGGAGTCTGGGCACGTAAAAGTTGACCTGGGTTTGAACCGAGAGTTTGCTGAGCACCATATATGTGCTCTGTGTAAGTATCTAGGCACGTTGAACTTCTTCGACGAGCGTAGATGATGTACAACGCACGTTAATGTGCCCATAAATGCTGAAAATGTGTCGGCGAGATGGGTTTATAAATACTTTTCTCCGACCATTGTTCGTCATTTTTTCACACCAAACTCATCCAAACTCTCTGAAATCCATCTCTCTCCACTTCTCTTGGTTCCTCATTACTTTCACTTCGAATCTTGAGCTCTTTTCAGTTCCCGAGGCGACCATTACTTCACAGTAGACCACGACTGAATTATTAGCTCGGTGTCCAAAAGATGATTTGGTGGATTAGGGAAGTGTTGGAATGTTGAAATGGTGAAAAACAGAGTGTTTGAAGTAAATTTGTTCGTGCCAAATGCAAGTGAAGTGGTGAGACTTGCGTGTCAGAGGCTTAAAATTATGAAAATTTGTCTAAGGGGGAGAAACACACGTTTCATAGGCTAAGATGCGCGTATCGTTTGAAAATTGGAATTTTTTTACCTCCAGTGTTCAAAATGTGCGTTTCAAAAGGAAGGACGTGTGTTTAGGCAAAACGGCATCGTTTCACGGGGTTCTACAATCAGTTAGTGAATGACAGAAACATGGCGCAGACGACAGGGTTAAGAAGTGAACGATGGGTCATTTGCTACGGGCTAAGACATGCGTGTCTCGGATGAAACGTGCGTCTTCAACGCTGGGCAGAATTAAAAGTCTGATTTTCTTCAAACAAAATACAATTCCTTCAAAGCCTTAGCATCTCTCACTCTCACCCATCTCTCTCTTTATCCCGCTTCTCTTACTCATAAACCAACTCAAAATCAACACTTAAACTTGATTAACCACCCTTAAACACCTCAGAAACACCAAATTTAACCCAAATCACCACCAAAATTACAAAACCTAACCCGGTTTTTGTTTTGGCTGAAATTGAAGAATGAAGAGGGCAAGCAAGAAATTGTTTGGAGAAAGCTAATCCACACCAACCAAGGACAAAGGAAAGAAGCCTAGAGTAGATGGCAAGGGATCAAAATTGAAAAACAAGAAGTTCTTGGATGAGGAGGCCATAAGGAGGTACAATATTCTTAAAAATGAAAGACTAGTTTTAAGTGTTTCCATGGATTTTAACTCATTTGATGAAGGAAGTTTAGATTATAGTATGCTTGAAAGACTTGGATTAATTCACATTGCTTCATTGAGTTGCAACACTTATGAAGAGCTAGTTAGGTTGTTTTATGCTCATTTGAATGCCGAATTTGTGAATGGAGTTCTTCGCATTAATTTTTATGTGCTCGGAACTCATATTGTATTTAATGAAGGTTATGTAGCTAGGTTGCTTAATATGAGTTTTGATGGTGAATTTGTGAACATTGGCGAGTTTAATTATACAACCGGATTGGATACTCCCGAGAGTGTGGCTAAATATATCGCTTATCCAATTATGCGTAACACTTGAAAAATCCCAACAAGTGTATTATCTTTGGAGAATAAACTTGTCAATTATGTGATTAATAGGTGTGTGGTGCCTAAAGTAGGCTCACATGGTTTTTTAACAAAATTTGACAAGGAGGCGTTGGTGAAATTTCATGATGGTGTACGGATCAACTTTCCTAGAATGATTTTGGAAAATATGATGCATAAAGTGACTATTATGGATCAAGAGGAGTATTATACAAATGCCACTAGAGAAGGAATGCCATATGGAATGATCTTTACTCGCATTTTTCAACAAGGAGTCAATTTTGAAGGCCAAAGAGGTGAAATAGCTCTCACATTTTGTGATCTCAAGAACTTGAGAATGATGGGGATTAAAAGAAGTGTTCAAAGGAGTTGGATACCGGTTAGAGGGTTGTTGAATGGAGAGATGATTTATGACTCTAGAGGAAGAATAGTTCCTTGGCAAGGCAATAACCAAGACAACCAACAAGAGCCTCAAGTAGAAGAGGAACCAAATGTGAATGAAGAGGAATTTCCTATGCAAGCGTCTCTATCACATGTTCAATAAGATGTGCCTCACCAATTTCAACAATATTTTGATGGACCTATGAGGGGATTTGAGGATAGGATGATGCATTAATTTCAAGCCATCAATACACACCAGGATCAATTTGAGAATGCCTTCAATACCTACCAAGAACATTAGGAGAATTTGTATTGCCAACAAGGAGAGCATATGCAAGAATTGGTGCGCATGTTCCAAAAATTGGCATCCTCAACATCCATCACAAAATTTTTGAACCGAATGGACTTTTTCACATCTGCTAGATCACACATTCCTCTTTGCATTTGCATCTTTAATGTTCATGGACTCATTTGTATTATTATTCTTTATGTTTCTTTAAGACTAAGACTAATGTTTTATGTTAGGTGATTGTAGCCTTATGTTTAGATTTGGATTGACATTATGTTTTATTGCATGACTTCTTGACATTATGTTTAAGCTTCAATTGTATTCTTGTTTCTTGCTTCTTTATTGGTTTGATATTCTTGTTTGGTTATGTTTTTTGGTTGATGCCAAAAGGGGAAGAATAATAGTTGATGTATGAATGCTTATATGGATGAATGTTTATTGTGATTTAAATATTTTTGCTAGGGGGAGTATTGTGAAGTGATTTGTATGACTAACTTGGTTTTATCAAGATAAGGCTGAAAAACCTTGATCATAGTGTTTATCATTTCAAGGGGAGAATTGTAAATTCTTATTCATACACCAAAGTTTGTCATCATCAAAAGCATGTCAAAAAGGGGGAGATTGTTGAACCCTTATTTGTTTTGAAATATTTTTGATGATGGACAAAAATATTATGTGAATAAGAATTTGCATGATTAAAAGAGAAGTCATTGGAGTAATACATTCAAGTGAGAATTAGAGATGATTTCAAGATTTTTAAATGGACGTGGAAGTCACAATTTGGGTTATGTTTATTTGGATCATGACTTGGTAGAAAAAGAAGAGGAAATGACAACAACAGGCCTCAAAACGTGCGTTTCAAGTGCACAAGTAAAACTATGTCGTTTGATAGCTGAATGCCTTTGTCGTTGGAAATCCGAAGGCTAAAACGCGCCTCTCACATGTGCAGGCCAGCTACATGTCGTTTTGAAGCATTGTCGTTTGATGGAAGAAGTTGGCATTCGCATATGTTGAAAATCGAAGGCTGAAAACGCGCATCTCCATGATGACACATGAGTCTCTCGCACTAAAATTTGAAATTTCTGCAACGACTACTGAAAAATGTCAGAAAATCAAAACATTCCCACCATCCCGTGGCAAACGGATCAAATTGACGTCAACAAAGGGTGAAACGCACGTCTCTGCCTTGACACGCGCGTCTCGTGCCCTGTAAATGCCAAAATCATGCTAAAAAAAAGAGAGACTCGCGCCTCACACACGCAGGCGAGTTTCATGGTACGAATTTCAAATTTTGGAAGCTTGTGAAGCGCCAATCAAGCGATGACATTCAATGATCACTTCAAGAATATTCCATCAAGCATAAAAGGAACATTTTCAACAAAATGTGGAGAAGAATTAAGGCTACACACACTCATTTTGCATTGAAGAGCTTTCAAGAACAATCAAGAGCATCATTCCTTCTCTCCACACCAACACTTGCTAGAGCTTATTTTGTTTTTTTATCTTCTACTGTACTAAAGCCCTAGAACTTGTGTTAAATCTCATATTTGTTGGGAAAATCTTGTTGGGTTTAGAACCTTGTAGTTGTTTGATTTTGAGAGACTAGTTTGTTAGTTGTTTAGGTGTGATTTGAGCCATAAGTCAAATCGGGTATTTTTGTTAGGTAGGATTTGAGCCGGAAATCAAATCAAGGGTGTTGTAAGTTCCCACTAAAATGAAAGTGGAAGTTGTAAGGTGTACAAGATAGGCATTGAGTGGAAAGTTAGTGGAACTCTCAAATTTTTTTTGAGGAGTGGATGTAGGGACTTCAAGGAAGGCCGAACCACTATAAATTATGTGTTTGCTCTTCTCTCTACTCAATTTCCTTTGTTTTATTTTGTTTATGCACATTCACACACTTGCATTTTATTACTAATATCTTAAATTAGTTTGTGTGGTTGCAAGGAAACCAAAATAATTGCAAAAAGGCTTAGAACACTCTATTCATCCTCCCTCTAGAGTGTTCTTGGATTCATCAGTCTGACTTTACAGCTATTTCTTGTTCAGGACAACAAATTACTATGACTTCACACAGGATAATCAGCTACAGTGTTTAACAATGGTTTACGGTGCAATTACAGTTTAAAATAGCAGAATTTTATGGGCTGATTTGCGTTAGTTGAAGCCTGATGTTCCATGGTTCGTAATGGGGGACTTCAATGCTATTCTACGAGCTCATGAACGTCGAGGCTCTCTTCCCAGTACTTTTTTTGGTAGGGAGTTTCAGGCCTACCTGGAGGACTGATATTTCTAGTATTGATGTTGTGGATCCTATTATACCTGGACTAATGGACATTATGGGTGAGCCCGCATTGACCAAAGACTGGATAGAGCTCTTTGTTCGTCAATGTGTTATGATTTTTTCCATAGTATTACTTGTATGGCTATTGCCAGGCACCACTCTGATCACGACCCACTACTTTTGAATTGCCTAACAAGTTCTATTTCGGGTGCAAGGCCATTCAGTTTTCTCACCATGTGGCTTACTCATGACATTTTTTTGGATTTTGTGGTAGATACTTGGGCGGCTTGTCGGGTTGAAGGCTCCCCCATGCTATGTCTTATGCTAAAACTTAGACATCTTCTCATGGCCTTACGACATTGGAATGTGCAGGTGTTTGGTGACATTAATACACGTATTAAAATGGAGTCTGAGGAGCTGTTGCGCATCCAATCTCTTATGTCAGATCAAGGCTTTAGCGATGATCTCCATCACCAGGAACTCACTGCACACTAAGCTTTGGAACACTCCTTAATGTAGCAAGAACTTCTTTTCCGCGATCAAAGCCGGATTAAATGGCTACAATGCAGTGATCGTAACAATTCTTTCTTTTAAAAGGCAGCTGCCACTAAACGGGTTCATTCTGGGATCGGTTGTTTGGAAAATTGATGGAGCTTTATCAGTGACCCTAACAAAATTGAAGATCATATTATTCATTTCTATTCAGAGTTGTTTTCGGCTCTGCCTACTCAGCAATCTAGAGATTTTGCTATGATTCAAGAAATTGTGCCTGAGCTAGTAACAATTGCGGACAATGATATGCTTATTAAACCTCCCACAGATATGGAGATTCATTTGGAAGCTAAGGCCATGGACCCAAATAGTGCACCTGGTCCAGATGGATTTTCAGGTAATTTTTTCCTTCATTGTTGGGGTACTGTGGGCTCTCTTGTTTGTGTTGCAGTTAGAGAGTTTTTCATGAGCGGACAATTACTTTATTGTTTTAACTCTAGCAATATGATTTTAATTCTGAAGGAGAAGAATGCTAGTGTGATTGAGAAATTCAGACCCATTGTGCTGAGTAACTTTGTGTATAAGTTGATAACGAAGATTATTGCCACTAGGCTTGCCTCAGTTGCGTCTAATATTATTTCACAGCATCAATTTGGTTTTGTGAGTGGGGGACACATTGAAAACTGTATTGCAGCGGCTTCAGAAGGGGTAAACATTTTGCATAAGAAGGTTCGGGAAGGCCATATATCTCTTAAGATTGACATTCATTTAGCCTTTGAGTCTATGGATTTAGCAGTTTATTTTACAGGTGTTACACAGTTTTGGTTTTCCGCCCACATTTGTGCAATAGGTGCACTCTATTTTGGTATCTGCTCTCATCTCAATTGTAATTAGTGGCTCTGCCAAGGGATACTTTGCTTGTAGTAGTGGAGTTCGGCAGGGAGACCCGTTATCCCCTCTCTTGTTCCGCTTAGCTGAGGATTTTCTAAGCAGGTGGCTCTAGAAGGCTTCCTTGTCGGGGGAATTTAAGATTTTGATTGATGGTAATAATACTCGGTGCGCATCACATTTGTTGTATGCAGATGACATTATCATTTTTGGAAGGGCTTGCAACACAAATATTAAGGTCCTCAAATCGATATTTCCCGGTATGCCCTCTTGTCTAGCCAATATGTCAATTGGAAGAAATCTGAAGTCTTCTTTGGTCCCATAGTTTCGCCCCCTAGAGCTAATCGTTTTTTTATCAAACTTGGGAATGAAAAAAGGAGCTTTTCCCTTCAAATACTTGGGTGTTCCGCTCTTAGTCGGTGCTCCTAAGTGGAGATTTTTGCAGCAGATTTTTGATTCTCTGATTTTGAAATTTAAGAAATGGAAGGGAAAATCTCTCTCGATGGCAGGACGACTATGCTTAGTGAAGGCCACCATGTATGGGTCCTTAATGCATTCTTTTATGGTGCATCGATGGCCCTTTAATTTATTACGACATTTAGAGAGAGGCATTCAAAAGTTTGTACAGATTGGGTCTGTTGCGGAAAATAAAGCTGTCACAGTGCCTTGGGAAAAAGTTTGTAAGCCTTGCAGGGAGGGGGGCTTAGGGTTACACATGCTTGCCATCCTTAATGAGGCCTTGCTTTCTAAATTGGCATGGAGTATATGCACAGAACAGTCTAAATTTTGCTAACTTGCTGTCTCGTTTCCTTAGAAAACATCGCACTCCAAAGCCTTATATTACTTCTACCATCTGGTGCTCCATTAAGCAGGTTTTGGTTAACCTTCTGAGTAATTCTAAATGGCTAATTGGTAGGCAATCCAGCCTAGACTTCTAGCACGACAATTGGTTGGGTAAACTGTTAGTTAATATTCTTCATGCCTCAATTGCCCGGCGAAAGCTTCTGAACAACAAAGTTTCTGAGTTCTATACTGATCATTGGGAGCTGCCGATGGAGTTGTTGGTTGCTTTCTTGCAATTGTTCTCTCTAATTCGAGGAACCAAGCTTTGCGCACTCATACAGGACATATTAGTATGGATGGGAGACACATCTGGGAAGGTTTCCTGCAAATCGGTCTTGAATTTTCTTTCCCCTTCGGGTCTTGAGGTGCCTTGGTGTAAGCTAAAATGGAAGCATTTCTTGCCTCCGTCGAGATCCATGCTATGCTGGAGATTATTTCATGATCGGTTACCCACTGATCATGTGTTGTGCAGTAGAGGTACCACTCTTGTTTCCTCTTGTCGACTATGTGGTGTTGCTTATGAAACTGTTTATCATGTTTTTCTGGGTTGCCCTTATGCTGAACGAATATGGAAAGCAGTCGATAATGAATATTAGATTTCATTGTGCTAGGGTTCATTTACAAAGGCAGTTGATGTTTTGCTAAGGGCCATGGCATCTTCGTATGGCTCTAAAATTAAAGCCTTACTGCACTCTGCTATCATTACTTCGTTTAAGGCCATTTGGTACGTTAGAAATCAAGTGGCGTTTCAGGATATGTTCATCTCCATTTTTGCATCAGATATATTCTCCTTGCTATAAGAGAATGCAACCTGTTCAGGGTGGGATATATAAGTAATGGACAACAGGAACTACTTATTCTTCGAAGTTTAGGTATTGTGCCTATTCACTCTAAAGCTCCTTGTATTGTCTCAGTCATCTGGTACCCTCCCCTTCCTTCTTGGATTAAAGTAAACACGAATGGTGCATCCATGGATACTCTTGGCATGGGTGGGGCTGGTGGAGTGTTTCAGACCTGTAAAGGCTTTGTTAAAGGGTGTTTTGTTCTGCCTTTGTCTTCCTGCTGTGCTTTTTAAGCTGAATTATATGCAGTAATTTCTGCAGTTAATCGAGCTCATTCCTTTGGTTGGCATCGAATTTAGATTGAGAGTGATTCTTCCTATGTGGTTAGTTTATTGAGGGCACGAAGTCTTTCGGTTCCTTGGAAATTTCTGACTGACTGGTCTCATTGTCTTAGCCAATTGGTAGATATGGAGTTCGTGGTTTCACATATATACAGGGAAGGAAACACTGTGGCAGACAGATTATCTAAGGAAGCTCTCCACACTAGAGTTGAGCAATAGTAGTTCACTTCTCCAGATTTTTGCTCTTCACTGGTTGATTATGATGGACAAGGCAGGAAACTTCCGTTTTTCCTAAGTTTCATCTGTTCTTTTCATTTTGTTGCTCACTGTTTGAGGTGTTACTCTTTTATTCTGCTCTTTCATAAAGCAGTCTACCCTTTTATTGGGATGTATCCTCATTGTGTATCTTTTTTCTTTTTCATTAATAAATTTGAGCTCATGACTATGAACAGGTTGCAAGGGAGGTGCCAACCGAGTTAGGATGTCCCTGTTACGATTACTGATTCTTGAGTTTTATGCCTTTATTTAAAAAAAAATCTATATTCAGCTACATGTTATTATTTGATACCCATTGATAAGAAGTCCAAAATATAAGCAAATTATTGATATAATAGCGAATCAAATGCAATAGTCAATGAAATGTGTTATAATTAGATTTTTGATATTTAGAAACATTTGGATATCAATTTTAGATTTTTGTATTATATTATCTATCTTAATATTCATTGATGTGTGGTATATTTTTCTAAGTGATATCTTAAAATTTTTGACATGTTATTATTTTTTAGGTTAGCTAAATATATCTATACGATAGATAAAAGAGTACCCTACGAATAAGCGGGTATCTTACTTATAAACTATGAGTAATGATTTTTATTACCCGTATAGGTACGGATAGAATGTGAGTAAGTGATATGAGCTACATTAGTACACCCTACTCGATGTTATTCCTACTTGCAAGGTTAAGTCGTCAAACTCATTTCTATGTCCTAGCTCATCCTCTAAGGCAAAGAGTGTTCAGCACCAATACTCACCTTCATATCCGACTCTTTCATCAGTAGAGAGGATCGCTGAACATTAACATGGTGTCCGAATATATGCACTCATATCAATTATTTATCAATCAACTTCAATTTTATACCTATGTATTCTTTGAATTATAAGAAAAATTCAACCTTACATGAAATGGCAGAACTAAGGGGGCCTTGGTCCCCCAAACTTCCTAATTAACACATATAGGACTTATACATCTTAGATATATATAAATGGCCTCTAAAAAAATAAACAGACTAATATTTATAAAACAAAGAGGAAAATGAAGAAAACAAACATTAATTAGGAGTTACCTTAGAGATTATATCATTTAATTTGTTTTATATATCATAATACTTAAATTTTGTAACTTTTTTTTTACTCTTTTTAGTACCTTTTTTATTTTATATCTATATGTTAGTTTCTTTTATTTAAGTTTTTATATCATTCTTTTAATCTGACACAAATTCAAAATAGCACTTTGAAATTTAAACGATAATTAAAATACTATATAATTAATTGAAATTTATAAGCGTTATCTATCATATGACGCTATAAGATGAAAAATGTTACATCATTTTTTGTCCTCTTAAACTATATTTTCTGATTAATTTTGCCGCTTACATCTCAAATTAATTACAAAACCAACCAAAAAATTAGTTTCAGTTGGCACTTCCATTTTTTGTGCATGACATTGCTCCCGTTACATTAACGTTACTAGGCATTACAAGGGTCGTAAACCACTTAAACTAAGTGAGACCAGTAAGTAGAACAGCCTAAGATTCTACAACATACTGAATTAATGCTTAAGCGTAAACCACTCCCAGCCAAGAAACCATTAAATTCAGGAGTTTTCAGCTGTTATGCTGGCAAATATTCCCATTTAGTTTTGTCTTATTATGAGCTTTGTTGAAACCAAACCATTAATTAAGTTTCTTAATCACTATTTTTAGACGTATTCCTGTGATTCTCTCCACCCACAAAACCTCTTCAAGACTAGAGTAAACCATTTATATAAGTGAGTCATCAACTCAAATATTCATTATATATTTGCACATTTATAGTTCTTCAAAAACTTGTTCGTAAAGTCACCATGCATTATTATTGATACCATAACACGCAACTCAATTATGTTTGTTATCTCATATACGAAAAGAAACTATAAATTTGCAATTAGCCTATACTAGCCTTCCAAATAACCGTAGATGATTACCCCAAATATAAATAGCCATGAAATCATTATTTATTAGTCCTGAAATCATTTTCACATCCTTAATTCTAAGCATATTTATTATTTTTTTTTAAAAAAATTTGCGCAAGTAATTATGCAAAGTTTTGTCGTTTCATATGTTATGTTCCTCTCTATGTATACGGCTTCAACCTTCTAAATCTCGCTTTAAGCCTTGACTTCTAGAAAATTTTTCTTTCTCTTCACAGAAATTGAGAGATTAATAATTAGTACTTAGAGAGATGGCTTTGAGATGGCTTGTTCACTCAGCATGTCATGCTTTAGGGTACCCTAATGAGACTAACATGCAAGAAGGTCCTCACCATTTAGGGTACCCTAATAATGAGCAACGTGCAAATGAAGTTGTAGGCCTAAAGAGGTCATCAAAGACAACGTCCAATGTGGAGATCAAGAAGGAAATGTATCCTTCAGGGTTTGAAATGCCACTTCATTACCCTCGTTACTCGAAGGCCGACTATGAGAAGATGGAGGAGTGGAAGATGGATATGCTTCTTAGACAATATGGACTAAGTTTTAAGGGCACCCTCGAAGACAAGAGAAACTATGCAATGGGGGCATTCTTGTGGCCTGATCAGTATTGAGTATTGAATCATTTCATGCATGCTTTGCAGGCCCTCACAATCTTGGATGCTGTTGTAGTTAATTAATTATGGCAGAGCTTAATTCTTTATCATCTATATTAAGCTGGAGATGGTCATGAGGAGTACTCTTCAACGTTAATTTTTGGTAAATCTTCTTTGAAAAGCATGGCAAATAATTAAGCTAAGTTCGACTCTGGATGATGCATGATGTAGCACGGGAAGTATGCGGAAATGATGTACTGTTAATCATATATAATGTGTTTTTTGTAAGATATATGCATGCGAAAATGTTTGGATCTATAGTCCCTATCACAGTCCTAAAGAGATGAACAAACCTTTTTCTTTTCTTACCTTACCTTATCTTATCTTATCTTATCTTTTTTTTTTGGAAATATAGCATTAATATTTTGACACCATAAGACTAACGGTAACGGAGTATGAGAAACCAACCATGAGTTTTTTTCCTCTTTCATGTAAATCGTGACCGATAATTAATCAATTTCGGTTTTCCTTTGCTTTTAGAGGAAAGTGAAAAGTGGTGTAGGGAATGTTCAACTCCTGGTTATATAGATTGTTACTATTGTGATAATATATTTTGACAATTGCACATTAGACCCATCCATTGAGGTATTCTCTGTCTTGGGCTCATGGAACTTCACGGTTTTGTCCTTGAAAAGGCACCTAAGTGGTTTTAGGGAGAAATGTCCTTATGAACAACCCTTGACCTTGACTCATAAGCGATGTGGGATCATGACATTACAATAGCCTCCCAGTCAAGAGGAAGATGCTTATAAGCGACTATTGACCTCGACTTCTAGGCAAAATGGGAGCATGACACTATAGTTATCAACCTCTTACCACGCTTTGAAAACAAGAAAAAAAGATGAAAAGTTCCCATGGAAAATTCTATCTACAATTAGGGTGTAATAACCCTCCTGTTCCGATCATTTTTTTGTAGCATTCTGACCAATTCTGACAAGGTCTTTGGTGGAACATCATTCGATTTCGAATGATTTTAGTTCATTTTAATTTGATTCTCGAATGTTTGAGATGATATTTAAAACGATTGGAAATGTTCACATTTGTTTTAAGATGATACCTTTGTAAGTTTGAGTGTTGTTAGGTCTTAATAGTGATTAGATTTATGATTTTTAAGTTGAAATCATGTTTGGGGTGTGAAATTACGCGCATAGAGCTTACTGGAAGACTTCTACGTGAATAGCAAGAGTATCTACACACGTTGAGCGTGATTCAAGTTGGTTTGTGGGCTGTGTAGGCCG
>CAODLS011500072.1:0-14137 GCA_948243855.1 Flueggea neowawraea
TATTGTTTTATTATGTCCAACTAATGCCTTTTAGTTTCAGCCTCCAAACTTATACAACTTCTAAATGGATATTCACTTGTCTAAGTCAAACCCTATTTCTGGCATTGAGCATTCTTTGGACAATGCAAAACACATATAAGCCTTCATGCATGAAATATATCAAAATCAAATTTAAAAATTTGGGATAAATCGCACATCTCTTCTATTTTACCGTACAATTTATCAAAATCTGTTCAATCTATCTCAAACAATTACATTCAAACTTTCATATCCGTGTTTAATAGGGCCTAAAATTGAAGAAGTATTTTCTAGAGCTTGTTTCTTTAAGCGAATATATAAAATATTTTTTAGTACAAAAGAATATATTTTTGAAAATCTTATTGCATTACATACCTCTACTTTTCATTATTTATTTTTATTATTGTATATAATCTATTCTTTTTTATTTAACAAAATGTCCTCTTTTAGGAAATAAATATTCATCTCAAATAGTCTCATAAAACTGCTGTTCATTCTCTCTTTTTTTTTTCAGAAAAAAAGGCAAACATAAAGCATATTGGTCATACAAAAAACAATTGAATTTATATAAACTTAGTCATCCTATTTTTGTTTGCTGCTAATGAATCAATTTGATATGGCATAGATCAAGTCTATTAAATCTAATTTAAAGATTGAGTTTTAAAACTTTGCAAATCCCAACTTTAAATAAAGCCCACTGATGATTTTTTGTTGTAACAGGTTATTTAGGTAATATTCATTTCCTACATCAGAACTCTCATCTTATTTTTGAAGACTGACTTGAGTATCGAATGAACATGAAAGAGTAGTCCTCGTCTTCTCACCTTATTTACCTATGCAGGATCATGGGGAGTTACGAATCGAGTGTGAATGACGAAACTTGTGTTGAGAGTCAGAATCTAAAGCCAAGAAACTAAGGAGCTTAGATCTTGAAACAGAACATCTTACAACTTCGAGCATGGAACCTAAACTTTAAGGACCCAAGGACTAAGAAACATGTTTGCGCATTAATAAATTTTATTATATTGTACTTAACAAACACAATCCAACTGATAGCAGAAAATTTGCAATCTGCACAAAAAGGCCTGGTAAAAAGAAAAGAAAAAGAAATTGAAAAGATCTCTTCCAGAAGAAAACAATGGAGAAAACTTGGACATGTACATAAATCTTAGGAAAATCATGATTGTAACTGGCAAGCTATATCATGATGTTCTGATGGAGTAGAGCAGATGAAAGAACAAAGCATATAGATCGGATAATTTGGAGTTATCTTTTGTTGTCCAACTTATTATAGTATGATTAATATCCATGCACGAAACCTGGTTTGTAATGGCTGAAACATCTATCTTAATTATAAGCTTGGTGAAAGCATACTCTATAAATTATTTAAGGAAAGCATGGTTTGAAAATATCTAATTTGACACTTTTCAGGTTAATCTATTGTTCAATTGCTATGCTTCCTTTCATAATTTGCTTTATCTTTACAAGAAGAACACACTTCAGAACCCTAATATACTATTATTCAACTACATAATTTTCCATCTGCAGGTTTTTTGTGATCATGCTTCTTGGATATAATATTGGCACTATCTGTTTCATAGCCAGGATTGTTTGACAAAAAGTGTTTTTGTTTGAGCAGCATAATAGTCATGCTTATAATAGCCAATGATCCAAACAGTAGTTTATGTTATCATGGCTATAACAGCATAGCAGGACGCATTTATGTTATTGAAATTAATAGATAAAGTGTAAAGTGGATCTATGAGGGTAGCCTAGCGGAAAGGGAGTGACACTTGTTCGCACGACACGGATTCGAGTAGGAGCGACGTCGAACCAGGTAGTCTTGGCAGTCGAAGACCCGTGTTTCGCAATAGAATAAGATGTCATCCTGGAAACTTGCCTAATTAAGGTGCTACGGTAATCATACTAGTGCACGGACCTAAGTCCGTTGTCGGTGTGACTATGGTTCTGGAACATTCCGTAACGGGGAGGTGATGTTTGTATAGTAACGCCCAATAAAAATATACTATTATTGATCGCTCTTGATTATTTTTTTTAGTCAAAAAAATGTAAAATGAATTTAAATTTTGAAGCATTAAAAAATGACGATGGGAATAAAATATAATAATATAATAAATAAAAGTTAAATAGTAATTCCCTAAATATAGGAACCAAAAGTCAAAAAGTGTTTGGTAGTAAATTTGATTTAGGCCAGATTCAACCCAGCTTCATTTTTGCTCAAAACGCAAAACTGATACATGCTTATCCAAAGTCAAACCTAGCACCAGTTTTGCGTGCATTTTGGCGCTGTGCTACACTGCCGAGTGGGCGGCACTATAGCAACGCCAATTATTTATTTATTTATTTTGATCTTATTCTTATTTTATTTTTATTTATTTATTTTATTTTAATTTAAATTATATCTATTAATTTCAATTATATAAATATTAATTATATTTTGGACTATTTCATATATTTTATTTGTGATGTTTTTGTATGTTTAAATTAATTAATGATGTAATTAATTAATTTGAATACAATGTTAATTGATTATTTAATTGATTTACATAATCGGGCTATTTTGTTTATTTTATTTGTGATTTTTTTTATATTTTAAGTAATTAATGATTTAATTAATTAATTAATTTGAATACAATGATAATTGATTTTTTTTATGTTTTGTATATATTTTTTTCAATTGTTGTTATGGTGTGTGTATTTTAATTAATTTGAATACAATGTTAATTGATTTACATAATTGGACTATTTAGTATATTTTATTTGTGATGTTTTTTATATTTTAACTAATTAATGATTTAAATGTTAATTGATTTTTTTTTATGTTTTGTATATATTTTTTTCAATTGTTGTTATGCTGAGTGTATTTTAATTAGTTAATCAATGAAATGCTTATTTGTTTGTATTTTTTATTATTAATTCTTAATTAATAATATATTATGATTAAAAATTTAATTAATTCATACAATTATATGAAAAATAAATTCATAAAAATTAAAACAAATTCATATATAAAAATATGCCACACCACATAATTAATTTTTTCATAAATAATTAAAAAAATTAAGTTTGTATTTAGTTTGTGAAAAAATAATAATAAAAAATGTGATTTAGAAAGAATATTGAGAGAATATTTCTTTTTAGAGTTAGAAGTAGAGTTGTGGATTTGAGATATTTTTATGGTAAATACTATATTTTTAAGATAAATTGTTGTAATATAGAGTTTTTAGTTAGAGATGGTCTTAATTTATTAATAAAATATTGAGAAAAAGTTAAATAACCCGAATGAGTTCAAATTTCAAGGTATTGAAAAATTAGACAGTGAATATAATATACACAAGAGGATGATAAGAAGTATCGATAAATTTACTATAATGTGTTAATTACTGTTAATTGTCTATTAAAATTTTTAATAACATGCTGACGTGACAGTGACATATCTTTAATGTATTGCCACATTATCACTCTGTTAAAAAATTTAACAAGCAACTAATGATAATGACCACGTTGGATATAAATTGAAGTTTAGTGACGATAACAAAACAAATTATAGTTTCCATCTCCAAAGGTCTCAGACACTGTGGTTGAGCCATACAATGCAACTCTCTCTGTTCACCAGCTTGTTGAAAATGCCGATGAGTGTATGGTTCTCGACAACGAGGCTCTCTATGATATCTGCTTCCGCACTCTCAAGCTTACCACTCCCAGCTGTAAGCCCTTTTCCTCCATTACAGGTATTCATTTAATTAATGCCATTATGATTTGGTCAATATTTAATGCATCTTGACAGTTAATACTCATGGTGCCTGCAAAGAATAGTATTTTTTTATGTTTGATATGGATGGTTTGTGTCCACATCGGTACTAGGTTCTTTCCTTTGTTTTGAAGCACTGATACAGTTGTTCTCCCACGTTGTTCTTCTTTGTTTAAGGTTTTAGTTTTGACAAAATATCAAATTAGAATGCGTAGGGTTTTGGCTTTTTCAATGCCCTTGGCTTGCAGCTTCAACCATGACACCTCAGATTGTTGACACATATTTGGTCCGGCACATGCTTGACCATCCGCATTGTTTACTTCTAAAACCAATTGATCTTGTAGTTGAATAACTGAGTTATAAAGAACTAAAACCCAGGTTTGAGACTTTTAAATTGCAATCTATTTGCTTGGGTTATGATATGATCTATTGACAAAATAACTATTCACTTTACTAAAGATTATCCACATGTTAAAGGTCTTTGTGGAAATTACTGACAAGATTTGGTTTATCAGTTGGGGATTTGAACCACCTAATATCAGCCACCATGAGTGGTGTCACATGCTGCCTTCGGTTCCCCGGTCAGCTCAACTCAGATCTCCGAAAGCTCGCAGTGAACCTCATTACATTCCCTCGACTACACTTTTTCATGGTTGGCTTTGCACCTCTTACATCCCGTAGTTCTCAGCAATACAGAGCCCTTACAGTCCCTGAACTAACACAGCAAATGTGGGATGCTAAAAACATGATGTGTGCTGCTGATCCTCGCCACGGCAGGTATCTCACAGCATCAGCAGTGTTCCGCGGAAAGATGAGCACAAAGGAGGTTGATGAGCAGATGATCAATGTTCAAAACAAGAACTCATCGTACTTTGTTGAATGGATTCCAAACAATGTGAAATCCACTGTCTGTGACATTGCTCCTACAGGCTTGAAGATGGCTTCTACTTTCATTGGCAACTCAACGTCAATCCAAGAGATGTTTAGAAGGGTCAGCGAGCAATTCACCGCCATGTTCCGCCGGAAGGCTTTCTTGCATTGGTACACCGGCGAGGGAATGGACGAGATGGAATTCACAAAAGCTGAGAGTAACATGAACGATTTGGTTGCAGAGTACCAACAATACCAAGACGCAACTGCTGACGATGAAGATGAATATGAAGATGAGGAAGAATACGAGCAAGAGGCCTGACGAAATCAAGAAAGTATTTGCTTCCTCAGTCTCATATAGTGATCGTCGTGATTACTTCTGTTCTGCCCTTTTGTTTAATTTTCCTTGCTATGCTTTGAAGTATTTTATGTGTTTTCATGCGATGTCAGCATCATCCATTGTTGGATATGCTCTTTCTGTACTGGTTCGGTTCAACTGCCGTTTAGTTAAAAATATATTTGGGGTTGTGTTGCAATATTTTCTCTCAAGTACTTCATTCAACTGCTGCCAAAGCACATACACATGAACAATAAAAATAATGATCTCTTTTATGTTTTTTTTTTATCTCTTTTATTCTGAAACTACTAGTAATATATATCATCAGGAAAAAAAAAAGGCAAATGATAAGTTTGGTTTTCATTTTTTGAATGAATCCCAAAAATTTCCAAAATCAACATTACCTCCTGACACTATAATGCCAATGTTGCTGCAATCCTTCCAAGCAGGATTTTTCTGAAAACTATCAGATAAAACGGCTGCTAGGCCTATGGCTCCGCTGGGTTCTACTGCAAGTTTCAGGATTTCGTAACAGTCTCATGGCGTTAATTATTTCTCCATCTTCCACAGTTATAACAGCATCAACAAAATCTCGGACTACTGGCCTGATTCACCAAAAATCATAGAGATGAATGAAAAGGAGAGTGATTGTGGAAAGTTACTGACAGATGTAAATAAGAGCAGAGGCATTTTCATGGGGACATCCCGAGAAAAGTTCATAAGCAGAAGAACACCAGTTTAAGAATTAAAATTTTAAGTTGAACTTTACCAGGTAAGGGTTCCAAGAAAAGCTCGAAGTCCATCAGCGATAGTGTTCGTTTCTGGCAAAGTTATAATCCTACCGGCTGCCTTAGATTGAGCTGCGTCATTAGCACCCCTTGGTTCAGCGGCCAAAACTCGAATGGAAGGGTTGATGGACTTAGCAGCCAATGCCACTACTGATATCAAACCTCCACCTGCACGTATAAAACAATTTGTAAGTTATCAAAGAAACAGTTGACCTAAACTGATGCAGTATCAACGGAAGAAATTGTTACAAATAAGGGTTTATTATAGTCTGTAGATACCACTTATAGGAACTATTATGGTGTCTAATTGTGGGGCTTGCTCAAGGAGCTCCAATGATATTGTACCTTGTCCACTGCAAGAAAGGTTTTAGCTCTTCGTGGTGTTTGCAGATTTCATGATAAAAAGTCAACAGCTTCGCAGCTCTTCTATTCTTTGCTGCATGTCTCATTTAGTTCAATGACGCTGTAAAGGAATTGATTAGCAATAAATACCCTAGAGAATAGCACTTGATCCTATAAACTTAGGAATGTAAACTTGATTGTAAAGGTGACGCTTATAACCTTTCTCATTTCATGAAACTACATCAAGAAGCAAAATTTCTGCCAGCAAAGTAAACCATTGAGAAATCAGATATATTTTGGGCAACATGTCTGCTATGCTTTAAAGAACACAAAAAAAACTTCACTCTACGAACATTTGTTGCATCTCAGTTCTTTTATGGTGCTTTAATCAACAAATTCTAGAATCTTGCACCAACAAGGTAAAAATGCCTACCCAATTGCAGGTCTAAATAAAGAAGAAACCAATGGACATCAAGGACAAACTGATAAGCAGTGTGAAGGCCTGCTATTGGAAACACAGAATGCTAAAGCACAGACCACAACATAATGGTAATAATATTCTGTTTAAAAGAAGACAAAAAAGTGAAGGGTTGCACCTTATAATACGCTTATCATTATAAGGATGAATGAAGGTTGCGCCAGTGCTTTGCAAAACATTGTTTGCAATAACCTTCCTTGATTGAACTGAAGGCTCACTCCATATAATTCTCCCGCCATAACGCTTGACATTCTCACCTTTACATGTTGGAGCATTTTTTGGTATCACTAGATGTGCCGTGATTCCCCGTAACTTCGCAGCCAAAGCTAATGCTGCAGCATGGTTTCCACTATTTTAATGGAGCATGTTGTTAGGAGATTTTCATAGAAAAAGGCATTGTGAGTTTGAACGTGTATTACATATAATTTGAAGAACAACCTGCTGTGTGTCAAAACTCCTCTAGCTGCCTGGTCATCGTCAAGTGAAAATATGTCATTGCAGGCACCTCTGAATTTGAATGCTCCGCTGTTAAGAGTGAGGCAAGGTATTACATTTATCAGAAAGTTTCTACCCTGAAAAAACACAGCAGAAATGAAATGTCCAAAATTGCTAGCGTTTCATATCACACGAATAAGTGAGTGCTTACCCCTTTTGAAAGCATTCACATTTGAAAAACAACCTTCTCCCAGAAATAGCATTTAGAGACTCTGAGGTAAGGACTGGTGTTTTGTGAATGAACGGGCTGATACGCTTATGTGCTTCCCTTATGGAGGATATATCAGCTGCATACTTGTCTGTGCTAATGGGGCTTTCTGTTTCCATATCTACACTGCCATTACAATTTATTAGTTCAGACTTCAAATAAAGAAAATAATTTCATAACTATGAAATATCTGTATCTAGAAATCTTAGAATTGCTTGTCAGAAGAGAAAATCTTTATGCCCGAGGCCAATTCATAAGCAATGTAAGGATATATTGGAAGACTGAAACTTTCAGAAGAATCTAGAATCACTAAACTTGTGTTCTTATTATCCTAAACCAAAAAATTTCGCAAATCTAGGCTTGTAGATACTCTTTACAAAAATTTCAAAAACTCTTAGAAACATTTTCAATGTAAAATTTATTTTTCTGATTTCAAATTTCACCTTCTTTTCATATATAAAATTTTGTAAGTATTGGACAATATCAAACAGTAGATCTCTAAAACTATACAGCCAGACCAACAAGATGACTCCTATCCAGACACCATCCTTCTGTATCAAATGCATCAAGCAGAGTCAAATGGGAATTGAAAACACTCATCCAGATTCAAACTTTCTAAGATGAACCGAACCCAGTGCTAAATTTTCGGAGAAAATGAGATACCAATAAACCAAAAACACTAACATCAATGTAAACTGAAATACAAGACCTGTTTGCCATTTGGGTATTTTTAGATTAAACTAAAGCATTGAAGTCACAGTTTGTTTATTTTCACTTTTTGGTTTAGTTACTCACCAACTGTTGACTTGATATTTCTACTTGTAACTGAAATAATACAGTTCATAAAACTTATAAAGAACAAATAAACAACAGATTCAAACAAAAGATGAATAAATGAAGACTAACCCAAAAGGTTATGATGATGATTCCTGCAATTTAGGATGATTTGAGGTGTTCTGTGAGAGTGTGACTGCGCTCCTATCTATCTGAGCTCCGAGAATGAAAGAAAACGTTACCACTTGCGACAAAACGTTATTCGGAGCTGTTATCGTTATTATTAGCCGTGTCTTCAACTCTGGTTAGTGGTTTGAACCGTTTGGTTCAAAACAGTAGAAAACGATTCTTTATTTGTCTTTCAAAATCATGAACCGTTTTGTTCATCATAACTACTATTATTAAAATAAATTATATAAATTGTTGGCTTAATGATTAATATACCGAAGAGGATTCGAATTCAGAACAACAAAATTATTAATCCTCCATTCGTGTCTATCTGTAAATTACAACTTATGACACAGTTTACTGCACAACCAACGTGCTAAACAGTTTATGATGCCTATACAGGAAAGAATACAACTTATGGTCTCCTAAAACTATGTGATCATTATGTAAAACAAGTGTTGAATAATTTATAAAGATGTAAACTATTATAGAGCAATCTCTTCATTCTCTCTTGAAATATAAATAATAGTTAGCACATCATGTCTCAGACACACAAAGACAATCGCAGATGGAGAGACTGGCTGTAATTTAGGCTCCGAATTTCGGCACTTTAGCTGTAGAGATCTGAGCAAGAAAATGCTCTGCCACAATCCTGCGTTGAATCTTCCCGGTAGCAGTTTTCGGGAGCGAATCGGTGATGAACACCTTCTTGGGAACTTTAAAGCTTGCAAGATTTTTCTTGGCAAAGCTTATCACGTCGGCTTCATCTATATTTGATTCTTCCCTAGGGATTATAGCACAATTTATCTGCACAACATCAAAAATGACAATTCAAACTCAGACAACTTTCATCGTACAAACAAGATTCTAAACTTCACCAGTTAAGGAGCTTAACATGTAGCTCTCAAGCGAAAGAGATTTATTACCTCTTCACCATATTTATCATCAGGGACTCCAAAGGCAACCGCTTGCGCAACATCAGGATGAGATAGTAAGACTGCATCCACCTCAATTGGCGAAATCTTCTCACCTGAAACAATTGAAAAAAATTCACATTACTACACAATCATCCATGGGTTGAAGAATGTTGCTGAAAACTGAATGTTGCTGAAA
The DNA here is from genome assembly GCA_948243855.1 of Flueggea neowawraea. Classification (NCBI taxonomy): domain Eukaryota; kingdom Viridiplantae; phylum Streptophyta; class Magnoliopsida; order Malpighiales; family Phyllanthaceae; genus Flueggea; species Flueggea neowawraea. The sequence continues at coordinate 9,364 of CAODLS011500072.1, forward strand.
ACTAACATTGGTTCCCTCTTATTAATCAAGGTCATCAAAACAATTCATTAAAGCCTATTCAGATATCTTTTAGTATATGACTAATTAGAATCGAGGAGTGGTAGCAAAAATGATTTATACACCAAGTCGTGGGTTCAAACCTTGTGGACAAAATTATAAAAATATCGAGCTGGTCAAGATCTTTACGACTAGGAAACTCTCTAGTCCTAATATTGCTACAAATCCTCATTTCTAGTTCCAATAAGGCCACAATCCACATTTTCGAAACTAAATAATCAACAGTAACGAAATCCAAAATAGCATAATTAAGAGAGAGTATTGCATACCTCCACGGTTAATGAGCTCCTTGATCCGACCCACAAGATGCAAATACCCGTCCGAGTCGAAGAAACCAACATCACCCGTATGGAACCACCCGAATTGGAAAGCCGATTTATTAGCCTCAGGATTGTTCTGATAACCATTAGTCACATTTGGTCCTCTAATACAAACCTCCCCTTCAGCCCCACTCGGTTGCACTACTCCGTTCTCATCCAATATTCCCATCTCTTGCCCCACAGGTCGACCCACAGACCCGGCTTTGTGGGCCCCATCTTCTGGCAACGGGTTCGAAGCCATCAAATGAGAAGCTTCCGTCATTGCATATGCCTCCAATACCGGCGCGCCGAATGCCTCCTCGAGCCGAGCCAATATTGTCGGCGCCAACGACGCGCTGCAGCTCCTTATGAATCTCAGCTTGGGGTAAGCAGGCTCCGGCTTGCTTACGTGGCGGTCGAGGATTATTTGGTGGATGGTGGGGACCGCAGTATACCACGTGGCGTTGTAATTGATCATATCGTTCCAAAAAGTTGAAGCTGAGAACCTCCCCGCGGCTGGAAGCGCCACGGCGGCTCCAGCCACCAGCGAGCCTAATAAGCCGGCTAGCAAGCCGTGGACGTGAAATAAAGGCAACACCACCACAGTCGAGTCTGACTCAGTGAGTTTATACACCGATTTAATGTTGAGTACAGAGGAAGCTAAATTGAACTGAGTCAAAGGCACGCCCTTGGGGCGGCTGGTAGTCCCGGAGGTGTGTAGGAAGAGTGCCACGTCGGATGGCTCGTTGACGACTCCTGCCGCTGACGTGGCGGCTGCCTCCGCGTTGGAGAGGGTTATTTTTTTGGTGTCAATGTTTAGCGCGGCTGTGGCTTGAGGAATGTTGTGCTTGGCGGCGGCGGCTTGAGCCGTTTTAACGCCTTCTTGAGGAAGGATGAGGAGCTTTGACTCCGAGTCCGACAGGTAAAACTCGAACTCCTCGGCAGTGTACGCCGCATTCAGCGGCGCCGCCGTGGCTCGGCAGCGAATCACCGCCAAAAACATTATAACATACTGCCAAAATTAAAAACAATAGCATGTTTATATTAGCAAATTTATTACCTTTTTTATATCAATAAACTCACATTGGATAAATATAAAGAAAATTTAAAATTCTAATTAAAGACCTCGACGGTGTTGGGGAAGGTGAGAGCGACGACATCGCCGGGTTTTACGCCGGAAGAAATAAGAAGAGAAGCGGCCTCCTCGACGACATCTTCCAATTCTTTGCGAGTCAAATCTACTTTTCGGGACACAGAAACGGCCCGCCGGTTGGGAAACTCGGCCGCCGATTTCTTGAATAAAGCGGTAAGCGAAAGGTTCTCCATTGCTGTGAATCAACTAGAAAGAATAAATCTTATTTGAAGCGTTTTGGTTTAAGAACTGGCGTGTGGTTGCAGAGAAAATCTGAAATGGGAATGAGAGGATGCGATGAATGAGGGGGTGGGCGTGAGATGAGAATTTTATAGGAAGATATTCGGTGGAGGCAGCAAGTAGGAAGGTGGCGAGGAATGCCACGTGGACTTCTAGTGAGTCAGTTTGCGGGTGCCCTGACGGCGTGTTTTCTTTGACACCTGGATTTCTTTAGTTTTTTTTAGGGAAAAATGTGGATTAATCAACATTCTTTTATTTATTTAATTTTTTTTTCAAATGTTTTATTTCATTTCATTGACTTCCGACTCACCTAAAATCTGAAGTTGCAATACATGTTTAAGGCATTAATAATTTTATAATAAGATGTTCAATTAAAAATAGATGAATGTATCACTCTTATTCCCCAAAGTAATATTAAAACTAGAAAAATAAGTAAAACCTCTTGTCACATTATCAATGTTACTTAAAATTTTAATGTTCAATTTTGAAAATTAGTCAAAAAAATTTGAAAATGAATTAAATCAAAAAAAAATTATATACTATACAATTTTATTATGGGATTTAATACTCTTTTGGCAAAAAATGGTGTGAGTGAGTGTTGGAGATTGAAATGGAGAATTATTGTAGGGATTAACACCGTCAACTTTGACCAAGACTATGTATGGAATTTGTGGTTGCCTTGCCTCCATTTAAGTTTAACACATAATTCATGATAAATCGCTTGTTTATTTATGATAGATTGAGTAATAGATTATAAAATATTAATTGCAAATTGTTAAATTTAATTAATTATATAGTGAAACAAGCCTGCATTTAAAATTGCAATATACTTAAATAATTATATGTTCTATTAATATACTGCAAACAAATATGAGAAAAAAAATGAATAAATTACTCGTGTACGCTTGTTTGTTTATTATTTTTATAAGTCGTTTTATATATATTTGTTGACAACCAAATTTCTAATCTTATAGTGTTAGAAACGACTCCGTATGGCATATTTGGTATTATTTCCTTTTTAATATTATTATTTAATAAAATATAATACTCTCCTCCTAAGCAAACCCGGCAAGCGTAAACACGGAGACGGTGCAAGTAGTTCTGCCTTGTAGTGCTGGCTCCGGCAAGCGTAAACACGGAGACGGTGCAAGTAGTTCTGCCTTGTAGTGCTGGCTCGAACCTGTTTTTACACACACAAAAGAAAAAACGTGAGCGCTTACGCTGTAAGACTTTATTTGTAATAAGTATACACACACCTGATCCTCCAGCCATGATTATTCAAGTTGATCACATCAAGCATTTGTTGCTGTCCACACCACAACTCATGTTCCTCTCTTGCTCACTGTTTCTATTTTTTTTTCTTTTAACCTATACCACAATGCTGTATCCCATAATCTGATGATATAATCACAGACTATTTATATAGTTAGGTTAGAGACACAAATCTGTAGGTTTTACAATAATAGAGTTTCACACTATTAGTGAAACCCAATCAGATATTAACTCTACCACGTATATAGACGTGTTCACGTACTTAGACATGTTTGATATCAATACTATCTCTTAGAGATAAATAAGTAAGTCACAATAACATACGCACCGCTAACAAAACAGGCTAATCACACATTAAATTAAAACTAGATAGGTTATATTCGCCATCCAACAAGATAACTGCAACTTGGCCATTTTGTGTACCCTTTAAACTTGTGCACATTTTGCCCGCCTCTTCTTATCAGAGCTAGCCTAGCTGATCGAGCCGTGGGCATTTATTAGTGTGTGAATTCAATCTAGTTTATTTGTTATAATAGTAAATTGGCCTTTTTCTTAAAAAAGAAAAACTTGTAAGTCATCTGATCACAAATTAATTAGGCCATTGCACTTGAATTTACAAGTAATTGAGCATGTTTATCTAAATAATATAACCTAGTCTTATTCTTTAAGAAATTGTAAATACAAAATTTAACTATTTAGTCCAGCTATTTTATATCAGTTTCCTGGTAAAAATGTTACCGTGCCCTACCAACAGACATCAGCTGTAAAAATGTTACCGACTTGGGCAGTATACATGAAATTCAGGGGAAATAAATTATTGTACAAACCCATTAAACTGAAACCATTTCACAACTATAGAGCGCTCAATTATACCCTTAATCAACATTAACTACGGAAATCAAAGCAAATTATCAAAATCACACAAAATAAAAAAATTAGTCTCTAATTAAAAACAAAAAGGCAAAAAAATACAAATATATAAGTGTACTTGAGTCTGTTTTTAAATTTTTGACCTTAATTCTGGATATTTTCTTGTGATTGTGATTTTTTTATGTGGTTTTTACACAATATACCACAATACTTTACAATATTTATTTTGTACCACTCACTTTTGCATATTACATATTCAGCTTTCGATATTTTTAAATTTACAAATGTTCATTTTTAAATTTACTGACTCTTGTTTATATGTTGTTGAAATATTGTTGATGTTGTTCTATTTTTCAAAACTTAGGGTACTATTTATGCTATGTTTGTAACTTGTATATCTTTTACAAAGATCCAAAACATACAAGTATTAGTTTTATAACTTATTTATACTATGTTTATAACTTGTATATACTATATTTATGTTATGTTTATGATTTATTTATACTATATTTATAACTTGTATATCTTTTATAGATATGCAGAACATACAAGTATTAGTGTTACAACTTATTTATGCTATGTTTGTAACTTGTATATATTATATTTATGACTTGTTTATTCTATGTTTGTAACTTTTATATTTTTTATAGAGATGCAGAACATACAAGGTTTAGTGTTATAACTTATTTATGCTATGTTTGTAACTTGTATATACTATATTTATGACTTTTTTATTTGTAACTTTTATAACTATAGCATAAATAAGTTATATTATATTTTTTATGACTTTTTTATTTGTAACTTGTATATATTATATTTATAACTTGTATATTCTATATTTGTAACTTTTATATCTTTTACAGAGATGCAGAACATACAAGTATTAGTTTTATAACTTATTTAT
>CAODLS011500156.1:0-24043 GCA_948243855.1 Flueggea neowawraea
TCCAACTCCCAAACCCAAAATGCCACAAACCACTGAGAACAATATTATATCAAATTACAAGTTTTCCTTCATAAACCCACTACTGGAAGTTTTCTTTCTAGAAATCGAAAAATCTGTGAATTGCGTCTTTAAAAATGTTTTCGTATGAAAATCTGAGCCTCAAGACAAAAGAGAAGGGATGAGACTACAAGAAACCCGCTAAAAACACTTGAAGCCGCCACCTCCATCTTCATACTCAATTCTTCAAGTTCGTTTTCGTCTTCAAACACTTGCATTCAGAATCCTGGAAACCCTAGCTCTTCTTCGCTCTCTCTCTCTCAATTCGTGGTCGTTGACAAGATTATCAGTTGAGACTGACATTAAATGTCGGTGACGGTGAATAGAGGGAAGTAGAGCTAGACACAGAAAATTAACGAAGAGCTTTGATTTTGAAGATGAAGAGAGAGAGTGAGTTTGTTTGTCTATTAAAAAGAGGCGAGATCCTTTGGTGGCGACAAACGGCGCACCTCCTCCTCTTCCGTTGAGATGTTGTGGCAAGGGAGATGAAAGAGGAGGAGGAAAGGGAGAGGAGAAGGAGGAGTGAAGTGACGGCTGGCGGTGATGAAGTCGATGGACGACAGAAGAGGATGGGTATTTTATTTTCGGGTCGGGTTGCAGATTTGATCAGTTTCAGTTGGGTCGGTATCGGTTACTTTTTTTTGTTGGTTTCTAATTAGGTTTCCTAGTCAGCATTCACGTGTTATTTTTAAGTAATGTGGCATGCATAGTCATCATTTCAGACCGACAATTTATAAATTCCAGTCATAGTAACCGTCTAGAAACGAAAATCAATGTTCGATAGTCTTTTTGAAACAAAAATGAGTTTAATGATCATGTTGTAATAAATATAAATTCAAAGTAATCGTAAATAAAATTAACCTCATTTATGGCTCTAAACTGAACAGATCACTTCCTATAGGGAAAATTTAACTTTTATATCAAAATAAAATTTAAAAATGAACTTTTACCATGCACCAAACATATTTTAAGTAATAGAAATTTAAAATTTTACAAGATTGAAAAATGTTACGAAAATATGAAATTTTTAATTGACTAAGAATTTGAGATTTTTTCGCCAAAAATGGCGATGTTTTCCCAAAAAATGAATTTTTTTGAGAAAAAGATAAATTCGAAGGGAGAAAAATATGATGTTTCAGAATGTATCCATCTGTAACTAAATATATCCATATGTATCTAAATATATCCAAATGTCTTTAAATTAAAATTTTTTTATATAAAATTATATTTAATAAATTTTTGATATAACATTTTTTAAATTAAATGTCTCCAAATTATAATTTTTAATATAATTTTTTTGATATACTCTAAGGTGTATACAAATTTTGATTTTTATATAATTTTTTATAACTTTTTTTATACTATTCAAATGTATCCAAAATTTAATTTTTATATAATTTATAATAGTTTTTACGTGTATCCAAATATTTTTCGATGTATTCAAATGTATCCGTAAATTTTCAAAATGTATTCACCCATGCACAAACTCAATATAATTAGAAAAAATCAACCAAAGTCAATAAAAACAAACAAAATAAAAACAATTAAATCTTTTCTCATTTTTAACAATAATACTTTTTAATAATAATTAATAATGAAATTTACATCTAAACTTATTTATTTTTTAATAATAAGTAATAATAATGCAAATTCACTTATTTATTTATTAATAATTAATAGAGTTTTCAAATGTCTCTCATGTGGATATGTATCCACATGAATCCCAAAAATAATGACACTCACGTATAAACTTGAAAAAATGAACCTAAAAAAAAGTCACATTAACAAACAATAAAAAATATTTTTATGATAATAATTTTAAAACAAAGTTGTATATTCGTAATTAATGCAAAGTGAGTCATGCTAGGGTTTTTCAACCCTAACAGATCTCATAGTCGTGTCACGACACGACGTCCCTCCAACACCAGACGTTGTCGATCGCCACTAACATCTCACTGTATTTTGACGCAATTGAGAACGAACGCTACACGAGAGAGACCAACTAGGATGAAGATGACGACGGAAGAAAAAGAAGAACCGGACGACAGGGGAGAGACGAAGCGACGAAAACTGACACAATGAAGGAGATCGAGGCATTGTCGAGACCTGTCTCGTTGAAAGTCGTGATCTTGACGGACAGAGGAAGAGGAAACGAGGAGCGGAGAGGGGAATGAGAGACGAGAGAGAGAAAGAGAGACTGAATAGACGAGCGGCGGATGGAGGCAGCAAGTGCGGCGGAGGGTGGTGGCAGCGGTTTGGATGTTGTTAGGGTTTCCAAAATGAGAGAGAGAGAACAGAAGGAGAGTAAAGAGAGAAAGTGAGACACAAAGAGGAGAAAGAAAATCGAAGAGATAGAACCAAAAAAATAAACGAGATTATGATGAAAAAATTGCTTTTATTTAAATTAATCTAACAATTTTGATAATTATGTTTCCTTTTTTGGTATTTGTCAACCCAAATTTCATGTATTCTGTCATTTTTAACAAATACGAAATATGTATTTCTATTTGTCAAAATATGTCAATTTATACTGGCGTATAGCATAATTTGCTCCTTCCAACATTGGTAGACTTGTGATGTTAAAATAACTCAAGCCTCTATTTGTTTAGTAGAAAATTATTTTTTCAGGCAATATTTTCGTGAGAAAATGAATTCTGAAAAAATAAAATAATTTGATTGTTTGATTGCTGGTTAGGAAGTAGATTTCTTCCAATAAATTAGAAATTTTTGGATAAACAAAAAAAATCCAACAAACATTTTTCCTCAGTCAACCCTAATCAAGCAAGCATCAAATCTTGTTGGCTAAACATGGGTTGCTCCCATTTTAGGTAAGGACATAAGGCACACATTATTGCAAGTTCACAATAAATGAGAGATCTCTGCAATCTCCATCGCAGTTTTGGATGAACTAAATTCCATGGCGAGTGTAAAATAAATGGGAACATCATTTGCAGTGACTCAGAGAGTGTGCGTGTTACCCCTTCTAGTTAGTTCATTGCTAAGAGAATGTTCGAACTGTGACACTTACACTATATTTGAAATAAATAAATTCTACAAAATTTTATGGAATTCACTTACAATTCTAAATTTACATTCATTTCAATTTTAAGAATTAAATTCTATAGAATTCAACATAACTAAACTAATTTCACTCAAAATAGGCAAGATTTTCAAATGAATTCTATAAAATTATAGAAACCTATTTGGCATACCAAAATTATCACTCCTCTTTACCACTTCTACCACAAAATTGTTCCGGGGGGGGGGGGGGGCCCGCCCCCCGGGGGGAGGAGGAGAGTGTGGGGGATAAAGAGAGAGAGATAGAGAGAGAGTGAGAGAAAGAGGGAGGGAGAGAGGAAGAGAGAATTGGGAGAGAGAGAGAGAGAGAGAGGAATAATTTTGTGGTATAAGTGATAAATAGCTGAGATAATTTTGGTATAAGTGATGAAGATGAGGGATAATTTTGGTATGTAAAATAGGTTTTTATAATTTTGTAGAATTCATTTGAAAATTTCACCTATTTTGAGTGGAATTGGTTTAGTTATGTTGAATTCAATAGAATTCAATTCTTAGAATTGAAATGAATTTTTTTATTCCAAACAAAAAAATTTGGAATTGCAAATGAATACCACAAAATTTTGTAGAATTCATTTGTTCCAAACATAGCCTATAGAAATAAAATCAATACTAAGTAGGGTATGAAAATAATAAAATTAAAAGACATCGTCATAATGAAAAATTAAAAAAGAACTAAATTAAGTCAACAAAATATTTAAGAGAAATAAAATTAAGTTAATCAAATAATTTAATATCCTAATTTTAATGTCGTCAATTATTAATTTATAGTATAATTTGAAATTTTTATAATATAATTATAGTATGTAATAAATTGCTCTTGATGAATTAACTAATCCAAGTATTCTATACGTACATATGCAGAAATCAAATACAAGAATGAATCTATCTATCTATATCTATACCTATATTTTATTAAAAAGTACGGTTATTAAAAAATAAAAAAGAAAAAGACTGAATTAGCCTTAGTTAAATGTTGAGATTACTATAATTGCTCGAAACTATTGCATTATCTATTAAACTAAACTTTTCCTATGCTTTTGCTATTGCATGTTATATAAGTTAGAAATATTAAAACTCTATTATATTATAATTCTTCTATGACTAAATCCACGTAATCATTAAACTAATGTTATTTTGATTTAAAATATCATCTAGTCCTCATAATTTTAACTTCATGTATATTAAAACTAAACTTTTCCTATACTTTTGCGATTGCACGCTATATAGTTAGAAAGACTAAAACTTTATTGTATTAGAATTCTTCCATGACTTTATCTACATAATTATTAAACTAAAGTTGTTTTGATTTGACATTATTATCATGTCCTCATAATTTTAACTTCATGTTTCTGTAGGTGCTGTATGGTTTGATTAATTTAATAAAAAAAATTTCCCATTACAATGGTTTGGTTTGGGGTAAAATTCAATAAAAACTAATTCAACTGCAACTGCAGTGCAAAGTCGCATTACAGGCAAATATTAAATCAATAATCAACAAAGAAGAAATAGGTGTTACGCATGAAAAAAATGGTTTAAGATAAAGATGAAAAAATATACTTCAAAACTTGTAAAAAAAACACATCTTACATATTTAAGTAACTTAAAACAAATACCAATGCGCTAACACATCCACAACTATATTTACTAAATTCTATCATGCACAGTAATACTTGTGCAAGTTTTGCTTAAGCTAAGAAGTCTCATCTCGAACACATAATGTTGACGTCAAACTCTTTGATTAAGCGTTTTATTCTCCAAAGTATCATGTACAAACATATATTACTTCCACAACTAAATTAATTTATCAATATCATCAACTCAATTACATTTATATTGATATTTTTAATTATACTAATAAAATTACATTTTATTTTCACAATTTGAAACAACAAAAACCACACACACAACGCGAATGTTGAATTTACTAGTAAAACTTAAAAATATACAACGGCAAAAGTTTGTAGAAGCATAGATGGCAGTAGTTTTCATTAACATGATCCAGTTTTGCATAATTTGGTCGTCACCATCAACATCACCAAATTGTACATGAATATCTTGCATTACTAGCAATATCAATTTATTATCAAGTTCACAGCTTAAGAGTCTCATAAGCACATTGCCTTCTCCAATAATTCCTGCAACTCCCCGCTCTTGTATGCTTCTGGAAAAAACATACAATTGGCATGAGAAAATATTATTATGCTAAAAAACATGAACACCACACTTTTTCACATGTACAGATCAAGTAGGCATTGACATTCCAGTGAAACTATAATAATACGAACTCAAAATCAGAACGGAAAAATTGGAAGCTTCCAAAATTCAAGGTGATGCAGAAGAGTCAAAACATGCCTATTCTAATTGCGTCTTCCATTCAGTGAAGCATAAGTGTAGCGTTCTATAAACCCTGCTTACAAATATGAACTGTCCATTAGTAGTTCCCTACCCAGAGGAATTAGCGCTCTCCGCATCACTTTTTTTATTTCACAAGCTATTAAGTCCCCGTTATAATCACCACACTATTTCTGTCAAGAGAGATGGCCAACATCAGTTTCCTATAGTTGCAACGTCACAAATCACTCAATAGTCTGCTGTCACTTGCCACCAACTTGCTAGGCAGTGTCAAGACATTCTGCTTCTAGACTACATATAAAATGGTAGCTCTTTGCCAATACAGATTTATCATTCCTAAACCCTACCAAAAAAAAAAGTTACCCAAAAATTTTGCACCCTGTCAACCCTACTGTGCGCAACATTTGCTGACAAGGGCACATATAAGAGAAAAGGCTACAATTTTAGAGTTAAGTCCACTGAAACTGAAAAATACTGAAACCAAGAAGGAAAGAATTGTGGCAACATGAAGGTTAGTTGATTCAAATAACAGCTTAAATTTTATTAGTTGAAAGAATAACGGCCACAATTGAAAGGAAGTTTGAAGGATACTTAAAAAATAAACAGTTGAATGTAACAAAATAGAGATGATGCTGAAAGAGCTCCTACAATCAATTTTAAACAAGAATTTGCCAGAAAACAGAGAACAGAAAAGTATGCTAGTACTCAGGTGGAAGTAGATAATCAGAGTGGTAAGAAGGAAAGGATAGTTTAATTTTGTTTGTACACATCCTAATTCCAGTTCAGCCCTTGATTTTATCCAAATAATCCAGATGCTTCCTTACTGACATTTTAATTTCCCCTCCAAAACTCAAATCTGAAAGTTAAAACAGATACTGACCAAAATGCCAGGTTTATGACGATTAAATCGTGTAGAAGATCGAATCACATGCAGTGGAAGACAATTAGAATATCAATCAAGCAACACCACCCAAAAGCAGTCAACCATAGTGCTTCTCAAGGACTAAAAGCGACCAACTTACCAACTGTTATATCACATCCACCAAAGAATTCTCCATCTACGTATAGCTGAGGGAAGGTTGGCCAGCTTGAATACTCCTTCAAACCTTGACGCAACATTTCATTTTCCAATATGTTAATTGCTTCAAACGGCACATTCAAGGAATTCAATATTTGAACCACCGTGTTTGAAAATCCACACTGCGGGAATTCCTTCGTCCCTTTCATGAAAAGAACAACTTTATGCGACGTCACAACCTTATCCAAAGTAGTTTTGAGCTGAGGAGACAAAGCTGTAGAAGCTAAAGTTACAAACTCTGAACTGTTTTCCGAATAAATTCAATGAAAGCTACAAAATTCATAACACAAGGAGTCAAATTAAATAAAGAGGCAGTGATACCGCAACGAGGGGAGGCCACTCTGATGGACTTGGACTTGGAGTTGAAAGTGAAAACCAGATTGTCCGGAACCTTCAAATTGCGAGGGAAATACGAGGACCGATGTGTGGAGGCAAACGATGTGAGTTTCCTCAGCATGGACGAGGAGGACGAAGAAGAAGGTATTGATGCCATCGACAATCCAATCGTCGCCTGAGTGGCCATCGTAGCCCGCACTTACAAAAGATCTTCAGTACAGACGCATCGAACACACAGAGGTCAATGACCTTTTAATGGTGCTGAGTGAAAAGACCTGAATAACCCTCTCTTGTTATTTAAAATAACCCAAAAAAAAAAAGCACAGCTCCAAGACGATCGAGGAGCGAATAGGCGTGTGAATAAGCTAGGCTGGGGAGCATGTAATCGGAGGGTGCGTGGTCAAATTACAGGCATCCTTCTCTCCATGATTCAACCATTAAATTAACAAGAGAGACAGAGAGAGAAAATGGAGTTGCAAATGAAAGTTGTGGAAGCTGTTCACGTCCTCAATCACGACGGTGAATCCTGCAACCGCGTCGCTGCCAACCAATGGCTGGTTCAGTTTCAGCAAACCGATGCTGCTTGGGAGGTCGCCACTTCCATCCTCACCTCCCATCAACACCCTTCTATCCTTTCTGATTTCGAAGTCGAGTTCTTTGCCGCCCAGATTCTCAAACGCAAGGTCCCCCCCCCTCCCTTCTGATTATCTTTGCTTTTCCTCATTATCAATATTCTTCGTTTCTTCTTCATTTCTTCTTCTGCTCAACAATTATTTAATAGCTTTTTTAGAATCCATGATAATCGAATTGCAAGTAGGGTAGTTTCATTCCCCAAGATTTTCTTGGTTGAAGTTGTGTTTGATTGATAGAATTATATCAGTTACCCTTTCGAATTGATAATCCATCATCATTGCATTGGATCATGAGAGGGTTATTTATACGGATGAAATGGCTATATTTGAACTGACAGAACGAAGCTACTACTTTAACAAGTGATATCACGTTTTCTTCAAACTTTTAAAACTTTCATGCATATGAATAGATATCAAGTTTTGTTTTCAACAGCTGTATCTGGTAATCAAATGATCATTGTCTTCCTTGCTAGAAACAGGCAAAGAGCCACTTTTTTATTTTCACATTTGACATCTTGTAGATCCAAAATGAAGGACATTATTTGCGGATAGGAGTTAAAGATGCCTTATTGAATGCTCTTCTTGTGGCTGCTAAAAGATTTACTTCAGGACCCCCCCAGGTACTTCAACTTTTTCTTTACAAATAGTGGCTAGAGCCCCACTATTGTTGCATAAAAGTGATTTTGCATATATAGGCTTTAACATTGAATCTTTGGAATTGAATCAAGCTTCTATTTCGGTTATAGTTTCATGCATATATTATTTGGCAACTTACTGTTCCCTCTTAATGACAGCTTTTAACGCAAATATGTATAGCACTCGCAGCCCTTATACTTTGTGCTGTTGAGCATGGAAAATGTATTGAGCAGTTCTTTTACAGTCTTCGGACTCTACAGAGCCAAGATGATGGTAATATTGCTGTTCTAGAGATGCTTACTGTTCTCCCAGAAGAAGTTGCTGATAGTCAAAATACTGATGGTAAAATAAGCCCAGCGCAGAGAAGCCAGTATGCACGAGAGGTTTAGATTCTTTTTTTTTTTCTTTCTGTCAGAATGTATCTCTTCAATTCTATGTTTGACCATCTCTTGATTCTCCATGTGAAATTTTTGTCCCCTTAATCTATGTCTTACAGCCTATTGTCTTCTGAACATCTTTCTTTTGTCTGTAAAACCAGCTTCTTTCACATACACCAGTGGTTCTTGAGTTCCTACTAGAACAATCTCAGAAAACTACTGATGATGGGATCCAAACCCATGAAAGGAATAGAAAGGTCCTCCGCTGCTTGCTGAGTTGGGTAAGAATAATTGATAAATTTTTCAGTTGCGAGCATTTAGATTTCACTTAAGATGATTCTTAGTCTTGTTAATTTCATGAAATGCAGCCCACCTTTGAATCAAATTTGATTTTTGGCATTTCTCTAAATAAGCTATTTTTATTAAATTGTTGATTTTCTACTTAAGTAGTTTTATTGCACCTCTAATTTCTTGGTCTTGTGTTCAGATACGAGTTGGCTGCTTCTCAGAAATTTCCCAGAACTCCTGGACAACACATCCACTACTTAATTTTGCGTTCAATTCTTTGCAAGTAAAGGATGTTGTGTCAATTTTTCCCCTTACTCTGCATTTTTATATTTATAATTTGTACAAGATATTAGTAGCACTTACAAGTTCTGAATTGCTGTTTACAGGTTTCAACTTCATTTGACCTGGCAATTGAAGTACTTGTTGAACTTGCAAGTCGACATGAGGTATGTAGTAAATATTTTCATAAGCTTTATGAACTACAAGAATAGATTGTTAGTGGTTTGCGTACAAAAAAAAATTTACATAGGACTAATATAGTCTAAGGATCTGATTTCTTGAAAACTGGTGATGCAGATGATGATATGCCATACTTTTATGTTCGCAAATATCTATTTGTTAATACTTTAGGAGCTTAACAATATTGCATCCAGAGAGAAAGGCTGTTGATATTCTTTGGCATTTTTCAGTTTATATGGACAGAAAACAAACCATAGCTACTGTAAAAGGGTGGGAATGTTTTTCTGCTGTATCAGAAAATATGGTTTTATTCTTTGCCCTACTGATATGGTAGACAAAAGTTTTTAATGCCAGTGAAAACATTGATGTTCGAGTTTGAATGACCTGTTAAGAGATCAACAATCCATTAAGGTAATTTTAATATGATATCAATACTCAACTCGACAGTTTTTCCTTCTCTTAAAGAAACCTAACTAAGCTGAAGCATACAATCAGGAAGGAGAAAAAAGAAATAATAGCTGCGAAAATGTAATTTGTCTTTGATTATGCTTGGAATGCATGTTATTTGGAAAACAAATCTGAAATTACATGACATCTAAATAACAGGACAGGTTTGACTGCTTTGAAATAGTGCTATAGCACACCCACATCAGATCACGGTGCAGAAACAAGCTCAGAAAATGATTGTGACATATTTGAGGATTCTAGTACATGTATGTGGTAATGAGGAATAGGATAATGGATGAATAACTTCGTATTACTAAAACATGGACATCTCATAAACTAATGACTAATTGAGTGGTATGTGATTTTGCATAGAACCTAGTCAATGGATGACTCACTGGAAAATCCTGTTTCCCTTTGTTTGAATTCTTCCCTTTCTAGACCCAATGCTGCCCATAAACTTGTCCCCTGGCAAGCTCTCTGTGCCTGCAGCTTTTGTGATAAATTCTGCTTGAATTCTTACTGATACTAGTTTTCCCTCTCTTATAGGCTGAACACATCAGGTTGTTAGGCAATAAAACCAAAAAGGAATCTCCTAACTTACCCTCCTATTAGAATAAATTTCTGAAATAAAATTCTTCATCAATAACATAAATAATGCAAAAACAACTTCCTAAGTAAGGTAAGCGCTACTATAGAACGGACAACAGCTCAATCAGGTCCTGACTGCTCTCTTTGCCCTATGAATGTGTCTTGCATATTATTGAGCTGGCATATTGTGACAACTTGAAAATTAAATGGCCAAGTTTTACTTGGAAAAAACAGTGTATTTGCACATTATCATCTCATGCAGAAGATCCATTTAATAGAATGGAATAGAGAACCTTTGTTAGGCAGAAGAACAGGTAAGATGAATGGCTTCTTTGATATTCTCTCTCTCTCTCTTTTATATATATTCTGAGGATGGCGTTTTTGGTGCTTGAAAAGGCTCCATCTTTATGCTTAAATGAGTGGTTTCCACCCTTATATGGCAGTGATAGTTGAGTATTTTGCTTAAATCTTTATACTGTGCTTAAACGCATCTTTTGATTCATGTTTTAGCACCATAAAACCTACAGATTGAATTTCACTTATTTGGGAGGAGTGTTAGGGGGACATAACAACCATGTATTTTACACTCGGCCATTGTCCTAAAAGGTTATACTGATCAATAAATTTTGCAAGATTTTTTTTCTCCGCTTGCCCAAGGTTGCAATTTTTTAGTTTTGAAGAAAGTAATGGGGTTTGATAACAGTGTTTTATGTAAATATCATTCACATGATTTCTTTTATTAATTGCAATCCAGTCCAATAATCATTGATTTACATTATTCTCTATTTAACTTTTAAGTAATGAGGTATTTTAGAAAATCATTTGAATGATGGAAAGGAGCGGAGAATATATATGTTTGAGACTTCAGTTCTTTTTATGAATGTTGCTTTTTTTTTGTTTACAATTTGTCTTGTTGTTGCTCACTTTTGCAGGGTCTACCTCAAGTTTTATTACGTCAAGTTCATTTTCTTAAAGAGGTGCTTCTTTTAACAGCTCTTAGCAAGAAAGATGTGAGAGTAATAGGTGGTCTAGCTTCATTAATGGCTGAGATTGGGCAAGCTGTAAGTGTGTTTTAATAGTTGATTTTTTCCCTCAGTAGTACCGTATGTTCTGCTTTCTTCCTGTTAATTTTACATATCTTTGTTGTACTACACTAGGCACCATCGTTGATTGTCAAGGCAAGTGTTGAGGCACTTGCATTAGCAGATGCAGTATTAAGGTGAGATTTATTGTTGTAATTATACTGTAAGGTTGCCTGGGGTGGTTTGGAGGGACATGAAAACACACCTTTAAAATGTATATATGACTCGGGAATTATGCTTGTTCCCTGTTTTTGTTCAGATTGCATTCCTTGTCTTCTTTGCAATGTATATTTTTTTGTCTTGATTAATTTGTGGACATGTTAGCAGCTGTGTGGCTTTTCCAAGTGATGATTGGGAACTTGCGGACTCAACATTGCAATTTTGGTATTGTTACACACTTTTTTATTGTAAAGGAATGTTATCCTTTTTTGTTTGGTGAAAAAGCATTCATTCTGAAATTGAGGAAATTGAAAAACTGAAATTTATGAGTAAAGTATCTTTTATATCACTCTTAATTTGCACAGAAATGGGTACTTTTAACTAGCACAGGAGTGAGAAAGGGACAATATGCATTATGGTTGTAAATATAACTACTACGCTAATGCAAACAGAGATGTTTTTGGATATTCCTACTAAGAATCTACCCTCTGAAATTATATAGCTTGATTCTGTAAAATATTTCTGTGTGGATTTAGCACTGGGTGGATTTCAAAATTAGTTCGAAACCATGAAATTTTGTTAGTTATGGCTCTTTGCTGATGTGGTTTGAGATTGTTGTTTGAAACATTTAGTTGATAAGCTTTTTATATTTTTGTTTTCTTTCCCAGGTCTAGTCTTGCAGGTTATGTACTTAGCCTTGATGCAGGGGATATAAAAATAAAGAAACATGTAGAGGATATGTTTTTTCCCGTTTTCTCAGCTTTACTTGATGCTCTTTTGTTGCGCGCTCAGGTTTTCCGTTGGTCCACCTCCTTTTGCATTTTGTTTTCCATCTTTTTCCCCTTGAATAATGCATGTGATTTCTCAGTCGGAAAAAAAAAAAAAAGCATGTGGTTTTAATTGCATATGCTATCAATCTTATTTGTATAGCTTTCAGTTTCCAGCTGTAATTTGTTGGCATAAGATCGACTGATATTCTGGGGGTTAATTTTACGATTTGTTGGTTCTTATGTCATAGTTGAAACTTAAGTTAAGCTCTCTCTTGACAGGTTGATGAGTCTACATTCAATGACGACAGTGGTATGGTTGACCTGCCTGATGGTCTTGTTCATTTCAGGATGAATCTGGTTGAACTGTTGGTGGATATTTGTCAACTTTTAAGACCTATAACATTTATACAAAAGGTTGTGTTCTATTTACAATTGTTGTGGTACTTGTGCATGCATGTAGAAGGTATTTGCATTGTTAAATCTTTGCAATGCATTAGTTCTTAACTGAGGAGGTATGATTTTGAATGCACTCATGGTTGATATTTACAAAAAGATGACAATATTCTAGTCATACCAATATCATTTTTGGTGTATCTTCACTCTATGTTTAATCTTTGTAACTTGCGTATGTCAGGTTGGATTTTAAGTCTAGCTTGCGTTTCTGACATGTACCAGAGAATCAGGATACATTGGGATTTATGTTCTACTTTCAAACAATTGTGGGGCATATTTTCTTTAGAAAGATAGGGTTCCGATAGTACTTATGGTAAAAACAAAATCATTATCCTAACCTTTATCATAAGTCTTTAAACTTTAAAATGTTATTTTTGCTAGTTACATCTGATTATTGTGCTTATGTAGTAGGTATACATTTATAAGAAGAAGAAGAATAAGAAGAAGCACAAGAAGTAAAAAAATGTGGAATTTGTTTATTTTGGTTTGAAAACCTGGCAAAATAGTGTGTGGTGAAAATTTAAATTTTCTGCTGGGAATTCCTTATGAACTATAAATTGAAATGAAATCTGGATGTCAATATTTTGAATTCTTAACCATGGAGCCTTGAGCTTTTTCCATTTTCTTTTACTGCTTTTCTGTAAGGATGTAAAGTTGATATGTGTTCCATTCAATCCTTTTCTGAGACTTGCCTTTTCAGTTTCAGTTGTTGATCCCAATGCTCAAATTTATTCTTGTTAATTGCGTTGTAGCTTTTTTATCATGGCTTGGCAACTGTAAATGTGGCAATACCATGGAAAGAGGTAGAGACCAAATTGTTTGCACTTAACGTGGTAAGCACAGTTCACTGTCAAGTTTTGAGGTCATCCCTCTCCAATGTTAGCTCAAGCATAGTTGTGCACCATCTGTTTTTGGCATAAGCTGTATGCATGGAGTTGGTCTTATTCTTTCCTCCTTTTAAGCGTACTTCAATTCCTGGGTGGTTTTGTGCCATTTTAATAGATTATATTATGGTAGAGTGCTGATGCTGAATGATAAATTGAAGCTCAAAACTTGATGGTTGGTGCAAATATAAAGTTAGTAATAACATTCAAATAATTTTTTACTATGATAATTATATAATTATTGCATTAAGGATTTTTTTTTCCTTTTGTCCAAGTTTGGATCTTGAACATATATTCATCTATATTTACTGATGACATCATGAAATCAGCTCAAGTAAATTAGTTTTATGTATTATACTATGCGCATAAAAAGTAGATACTGAAAAGCGGAAAATGCTTGAGATAATGTTGCTCTCTCTCTCTCTCTCTCTCTCTCTCTCTTTCTCTGGCTCACTCTCTTTTTTTCCCGTTGCTTGCTTGAGTTTATGATGCAGTTCTTCAATCGTAAAATGTGCATAAAGGATTCACCTTCTCTCAATAAAAGAAATTTGATGGAGCTTTACAGCCTTACCTGCATCATTTAGCTGATTGAATCTCATTGCCAGAACCTAGGAAATTTTTTGTATGAGCTTTCTGAAATATTGGGTGTATAATCATTGATACTAATTGCTCTAAATATGTACTTTGCCTCCTCCTTGAACCAAGAGAAGTTGAAGCTCTGTGATAAATTTGCTCTATCTTAAAATTTCTTGGAACCTTAAACCCAAGATCATGGCATTGTGCAATTAGATTGACTGAAATCTTCTATGAGAAAGGGATTCTGCATTTATCATATCTGGATATATATTATTTGATGTTTATTTCTGATATTTTCATGAATTTGGTAGGGAAAATTAATTAAAAGTTTATATGTTCTCTAGAGAATTAGGGAATGTATGTGTGTATTAATCTTCATATTTCTGCAACACATAGTTGCACATATATATAATGTAGTGGTACAACTAGACTAGGAAACTAATCTGTACAGGAAATCTGTTGGCTGATTTTTAGGACTAATTTCCAGGAAAGTAATCTTCTGTTGACTTTCCTAATATGTAGTTTCCAACATGTTCATGCACAGAGGTTTCCCTATTCTTAGTCAAGTTTAACTTGGGAGCGTTTGCCATGTTTTTCTTCCATCTACTGCTCATGTAGACTGCTGTGTTCTACACTGAAAAATAGCAACATTGTAAAAAAAATTTTGCCAAAATGTTGTTTATTTGACGTGTATTATTCTTGTGTTCCAGGTTTCTGAAGTAGTGTTACAGGAGGACCAAATCTTAGACTTCAAAGTAATAATGCAGTTGCTAACAATCTTGTCCAGTATGCCTTCTGTCGAGTCCAAGGGTTTTACATGCATTGTATGTTAGACTCGTTCCATGAAATTTTGTTTTTTCAATATATCAATAGAGAACAGTGAGGGCATGTTTAGTTATAGAAAACATTTTCTTTTTCCTTCCTTTTATTTTCTGGAGCTTCATTTTCTACTACATGATCTCAAATTATGGCCCAATTGAGGCTCTAACTGTGCCTAATATGAAAACACGCATATTTTGTATTTTCTATAAGTTATAATAAAAGGAAATGACGAAATCATTAAAATAATGTTTTCTAATCAATACTTATAATTTGGGAAACTATAAAAACAGGTTTCCAATTATCCAAAATAGGAAAAAATTATAACGAAACATCTAATTATATTTTTCAGTTTTCTCATTGTTGTTTTCCAGAAAACTAGATTTTCTTCCCTCAACTAAACAGAGCCTAAATGTCTCTGTTTCTTTTGGAGTATCATATTGATCTTGTTTCTACTTTTATCTATCTGAGATACTTAAATTCATTATAGGTATACAGATCGCTGGCAGATGTTGTTGGCTCCTATTCAAAATGGATCTCAACTTTTGAAGCTCATGCAAGACCTATTCTGTGAGGACTATTGATGACGCTTTTGATAGATGAATCAGGATGTCTATTGTGTACTGTTTAGTCATGACTCTGCCTTCTTTTCCTTCATCTATAGTTGTATTTTTCTTGTTTGTGCTTCCACTTTGCCTCAAAATGTTTTGATAGCATAACTTATCGCATGATTTCTCATATTCATTCTCCCATTTGTGCTCACTTGCTACTTTTCAGATTATTTCTTGCAGCAGGTATTTCTTTCCCTCAGTCCTCAAATGCATGTGCCTCTGCTCTGCGCAAATTTTGTGAAGATGCCTCTGCAGTAATATACGAACTTTCAAATCTGGAGATCTTAATGTGGATAGGGGAGGTAAAGAACATTTTTTTCCTTTATGGAAGATATTTTTTGTGAAATTTTATGCTACAAAAATTGTTGATTTGCCCAACTTGTTGGATGAATTCTTGTGAAACTATATACTCTACATTTACTCTTGTTGGATAATAAATAATAATTAGATGATTCATATGAGAGTTGCCATTGCTATGTAGTGTTTTTGCTTTATGATTCATATGCGAAAGCTGTATTTATGATATTAATTTAACTGCTAAGGTTTTCTTTTTGTTTAGAGTGTCAAATAAACATCTCTTGTTTTCTCAATCCTTCTTTTTTTTTTTAATCTCACAAAATAAAAAGGTGAGCATATTTTCGCTAGTATGATGTCAGAACTTCTAACTGATTGCCTTGATCCTCTCTTCCGCATCATAATCAGAAATGTAAAAGGTCAATGAAGCACAAAGGCACCATGGAATAATTACTAATGCTTATGTTTGAAGTTTTCTAAGGAAATGGATAAATCAGTGAGTATTATTTCTTCTGAATTACTCATATAATCATCCGTTTTACAAACCATTGTTAAAGATTTGTTCTTGTATTGGATGGAGACATGAGAGAACTTAAACATGAAGTAGCTTGAAATAAGAAATGTAAACTAAATTTGTTTAGACTGTCAAGGGACATCTTCTTTTGCAATGAGTATCTTTGTATCCAGCATCAACATTGGAAACCACCCATCTTTTAAGTCTTTTATTGAAACTTTTGTTGGGTCCCACTGTTGAGTATTTTTACTGGGATCTGCTTCCTCTTTTGTATGCGTCTCCATTTGTAAAACCTATGATGATTCTTTGCTGTGTATCTCTTGTCTTAATTTTGCTGTCCGTGCATTTTGCCTTTTCTCTTTTGGAGTTTTGTGTGGATCCGTAGATATGTAACTTAGTTCCTTTTGCTGTTTGTTTGAAGTCAAATCATATCTCATAAAGAATAACATAACCATCTTAAGTAGCTGACTTTGCATTGATCTGAAGATTTGTTCTAGCAGGCTGGACTATTACTTGCAAAGTCAGATAAACTTGGCCATAGAGGTCAGTTAAACTTGCTAAAAATCCTGTATTTATGAAGACAATAAGAGGGAAAAGAAGACTAACAATTGAAATTTCTGTGTTTTTTGATTTCCATGTCCACTGAAAAAAGGAATTGATGTATGGGGAACGTTAGTTCTAAAAAAAATGTTCTGCCATCCACAATTATTCTCACAAAGAGAAGTTAATAAAAGATTTGGTAGTAAAAAAGATTTTGTTGGAATTATATGTTAAGTAACCAAAAGAAGAAAGAATTTATTGCTTTGGTGCTTCTTTATGTCGGTAACTGATTTACTATTTCCATAGGACTATTACATACATGTCTCTGCTTTCTTGCTCAGAATCTTATTTCCCCTGCTTTCTCAGGCTTTGGAGAAGAAGCATTTACCTTTGGAGGATGAAAAAGAAGCAGTTAGTGCAATAAGTATGATTCTTGGCTCTATCCCAAACAAGGAGCTGAAGAACAACTTGTTAGCAAGATTGCTTTCTTCATGTTATGAATCTCTAGGAAAACTTGTAAGTTTTGAAATGTTCTCCTTAAGAAGAATTACATTTGTGAGTTTATTTTGTTGTCATGTACTTGAATTTTGGCTTTTAAGGCTCTCGTCCATATTGTTGCAACTGATCTATAGGATATGATTTTTGGGGGTATATATTAAATGTGTTATCCTTACAAGAAATTTACCTTGTGAATCCAAAAAAATAGTCTTTTTTACTTCTAGTTTACTTTGGCAAGAAAAAGTTACTCCATGAAATCATGTGTTCCCTCTGATTTTTCATAATCTGAAGCTGAAACATTTTTTGTCTTCAGTTACGATTTTTTGTTAGCTTTTCAAATTTCCGTAGAATTGCAAGGATATATCAATACCATGGCAATGAATTGAGGATTTAAAATTTGTAAAGAAATAGATATGTTGGCATCAAATCAATGCTTAATAGAATTGACCGACTCCACCTAGTTCCAAGTTTATTTATGTACATGTTAGTCACACTGGTAGTTTTTCTTCTCTAGAAGCGTCTCTTGGTGACCTGTTGTCAAAAATCAAATGAGTCAATGGTAGCTTGTTTTTGTGCCTTTGCGATGAATCCTTTTTAAGCTCTACAGGGATCATTACCTGTTGCATTTGATATATATTACTGAAGTCGGGGCAATGGTTTCTCTTTCTTTAGCTATTGAATGGCTGACAAATAACAGAAGAAAAATTGCTTCAGTTTAATGAAGGATAATGCATTAGTTCAGGCTGTTGGCAACACCCTCGATGATATGTTTCATCCTGCCAATTTGCTCCTTGTTTTATCATATTTTGGGACACGGTCAGACTTTATGCCACTTGCTCTGTTTTGTTTGATTAAGTAAACCCTTTAAGTGTGATACGCTTACAAGCATAAATTACCATTTATTGTCTACAAATCATGACAATAACTGTATGGTCACTGCTCTTTCAGATTGATGAAGGTAGCAATCATTCTTTTAGACAAAACCCAGCAGCTTATATGCAAATTTTGAATTTTGCAGCGCGAGGGTTATACAGGTACCTCGTCATACTTGGTTTGTTTTGGTTACAAGTGGATGTGTGTATATACGTGCCTGTATGTGTGTTTCCTTGTGCACACACCCATTCATGTGCCTTTTGCATATATTGACCTGCAGTGATCTTTACCATTGATAACATGGTTAAAAGGTTTTTTTTCCCCCATTCTATGGGAGGAAAGAATGAGAACCAAGTTTTATCCTTGATTGAAATTTGTGGTCTGTTGAATATCTTGTTCAGAGCACTTTGAACTTTCTGAACCATAAAACTGACTACATGTAGATTTATGAGGAATGACCTATACAAGGAAGTGGAATGGCTTAATAGTGTAATACCGAGGCAGTGTCTTAGATTCTGAGGTAGATTCAGTGTTCATTAGATGGCTTGAATTGATATGATAGGCATTCCAAATTGATCACCATGTTAATCTACATTGTTTACTATGTTTCCAACTGTAGATAATGATCTGCATCAGAGTATTATAATTTGTAGATAGGGAACTACATGATTTTAAAGAAAAATGCAGGAAGATGCACACATAAGAGCTTAGTATAATTAGGATGCCAAGTGGAAGATACAAGAGAACCATAGGTGTACAAGGATTTTATTTTCTTACTTTTAAAATTAATGATTTCTAAGATGCTAGGTGTTCATTCATCAAATGAATACTTTCTCATAACAAGGTCAACATGTTGTGAATGTACAGGATGGGAACGGTATTTGGTCATCTTGCCGTACCTATGCCAGGTGGGCCCACTGCAGATGATCCTATATTTGGACTGCTGGGGGTTTTCTGGCCTATTTTAGAGAAATTGTTTAGATCAGAACACATGAAGAACAGCAATATATCCACTGCAGCCTGTCGGGCTCTATCGTCAGCAATTCAGTCTTCCGGTAATTGGAGGACTTCGTTTTTCTTAAGCATCTACACAAAAAGCAATTTTCTGTTCAATTATAGCTGTAACAACAGAATTTGCTCATTTCAGGCCAACACTTTGTTATGTTACTGCCTAATGTACTCGATTGCCTATCAAGAAATTTTTTATCGTGCCAAAATCATGAATGCTACATCAGAACAGGTAAGTGAATTTGATTTGACCTCATGTATAGACGTGTATCTTGTGTGCCCATGTTTAATTGTCATTAAAACAAGGGAGAATTGTTTCGTTTATCATAACTGTATTGGGTTTGCAACTATAACTTGGATTTTTGCATTCTGGCTCGGTGATGCTAAACTCACATTCTGGCTCGCACAATGCTAAACTCCAATGATCCTGGAGACATGATAAGTCATGATTCTGATTGAAATAGTCATAAAGTAATACTGTTAAACCCATTTTTTTCCCTTTTAACACTCATTAAAAAGCACTTTGGTTGTGAACACAAGTTTCTTGTGAACTTTGTACATAATATGAAAAATAGTTTCCTTCGTTTATTCTGCAGCTTTTACCTCATTCTAGTGAATATATGTTGAGTTTCCTTTTCTTTTTCCTTTTTTTTTTATTTTTATTTTTATTTTTTGGTTGGGTGGGGGTGTTAATGGTAAACAACCAGCCTCTGTTGTCATTGAAGAATTCAGCCATGAAGAGGAATATGGTCCACTTTTTGTGACAGTTTTTGAAAGATTCACTCAATCAGCATCAGTAATGGGTCTTATTTCTTCATATATATGTGACCAAGAGCCTGATTTAGTGGAGGCCTATGCAAATTTTGCTTCCACCTTCGTTCGTGTCTCTCGTAAGGTCAAGTATTCCCTTTTTGTCATTGCTTGCTGGTTATAATTGTTTCTCCCTCGTCCTATTTAGTAGAATTGAACAGTACTTCATAAGAATTCGGTTCAAGTTATCTCAAAAGGAAAATCTGTTTAAGCATTTGGATATTTGACTGACATATTAGTATATTTGACTGACATATTAGTTTTATGATATGTCTCAGGAAGTATTAGTTGCGTCTGGTTCACTTCTTGAAGTTTCCTTCCAAAAGGCTGCTATATGCTGCACGGCTATGCATCGCGGAGCAGCACTGGCGGCAATGTCATATTTGTCATGTAAGCAAAAAAATTCTGCTAAGGATGCTGTCTTTTAAATCTAAATTTGAGTGAAGACCTCCTTATACTTCTTTCTTGGCCAGTTTATGGTTTAGAAGATATAGAAATCTGTTATTTGTTAAGTACTGACACTGTTATTTTCATGAACTAAATATGGGAAATGTGATAATCTAGTTCTTTATCTATTGATAAAGATCAAAAGAAATAGTAAAATGAAACCAAAGGCAATGCGCACTTTGCCAGCAAAGCTATATAACAAAAATTTCTTGAACTTCATCCCAGTGTTGTGCTTTTGGTCACAACTCACAAACATATCTCAACAATGTTGCTTTTGCTTATTTCCTGCTTTATGGTATGGTGTCAAGTTCAAAAATGATAATTGAACATGCTGATTGATAATGACAATCATGTTTACCTTAATGGTAATTGCACGGTGGTAGGGACTTGTAAGAATCTCTCCGGTTGTGTGTCTTTGCTAAAGAAACTTTTGTGTGAATTGTGTGATACTGTGATTAAATATAATTCTGTTGACTTTAGATTTTTTCTTTTTGATAAGTGACCTTTAGATGTATCTAATTCGTGATAGGTTTTTTGGAGGTGGGACTGGCTTCTTTGTTGGAGTCTGGGAGCTGTATTCCGGAAGGATCATATGGTGCCATAACTGTTCAGGTCATTTCTCATAGCGGTGAGGGACTTGTGTCAATTTTGGTGTATGTTTTGCTTGGTGTTTCTGCAATGTCACGGGTAAGTGTCCGAAACAATGACGGTAAAATTGGTAGTATTCAATGAATTTATGCTGCATTTAGGATAATCAAGCATTGGATTATTTCTTATTTTGTTCTTGTTAAAATTATCAATCAATGAGTTTGTTGTTTTAGAAAGATCACCAAACGATCATGGAAATGAATTGAGTCTCTTATGGTCTCTTAGTTACAGAGGATGTTTGTTGATTCTTTGTATGGCATATCATCATAATCACACAGAGAAGCAGCCGTGAATTCTCAGTGACATCACCAAGCTTTCTTCTTGGTTAACATGTAAGCTTGAATCTGTACCACTTGCGGTCGATCACTTGCCAGTCTGATTTGTAAAGAAAGAACATGAATTTGCAAAGTTTAAGACTTATTAAAAGATTGAAGAGAAATAAATAGTTGATGCTGCTCTCGGTTGGGGTAGAACACAGTTTGAGAAACCCATTGATGGTTGGCTCTCTGGTTGCCTGAAAACATCTTACAACTTACAGCTAATAATTGTTATTGGTCATTCATCATGACAGGTGCACAAATGCGCGACAATGTTGCGACAATTGGCTGCAATTTGCAGTTTTAGTGAAAGAACAACTTGGAAAGCCCATCTTTGTTGGGAATCTTTGCATGGATGGCTACATGCAGCGGTCTCTCTCTCTCTCTCTCTCTCTCTCTCTCTTTTTCTTCCCCTCTGCTTATTTTTATAACCTCCTCTGCTAAAGTTATATAAAATCCATGGCGTCATCTCCATGATAATTCTGTTTTTGATTTGGAACTTGCAGTTTTAAATTACATATAAGCTCTTGAGTTGTCTCTTTTTCTTTTTCCTTCTACTACTAATTGCCAATTGGTAACTAGAAAAATGTTTGACTTTGAATAATAAACTTTCGAATGTTTTAGTGTCAAGCTGGCTGCTCATATATATAATTTTAAACATTGACATTTTGGACTCTCAAGGCTCCATTCTTTGGTAATAAAGAATATCTAACTAATGGAATCACACCAGGTACTGGGACTTCCAGCTGAGTATCTAAAGCAGGGAGAAGCCGAAGCTTTGGTTCCAGTTTGGTTGGAGGCCCTTGTTGGTGCTGCCTCTGATTATTTGGATAGCAGGAGCTGCACCGGAAACAACAACTACGGGCACATGCAAGGGAAGGGAGGAAGAGTTCTGAAGCGTCTAGTTCGAGAATTTGCTGGCAGCCATCGCAATGTCCCAAATTTGACCTGATTCACACAAACACGTCTGATTTGTCAAATAAATATGGCTGATGCAGCCGCAGCTTCAAGAGTTATTTGAGCCTCTTAGCAGCAGGATGACGGCGCCTCGTCTCGTCTCGTCTCGTCTCGTCTCGGGGTGCCCTTTTAAGCAGCATACCCGCTTTTCTTTCATTTTCATATTTATTTTATTGGGACTTCAAAAAAATCTGTCGATATTTCTGATTAAATCTTTTGTTCCTAGTTATTTTATAGGGAAAAATTACTATTCCCTTCATCCACAGAAAATTTTATTCGAAGTCACGACATCAAATCTAAAAAATCTTGTTTGTTTGAACATAAAGAAATAAAGAAACCAGCGCAATTGCCGGAAATACTAAGTCTACTAAAGGCACAAAAATAGAAGGTAAGTTGTTGAGAATTATCATAGAATGGGCACCTCAATTTAATATTTGTACCTGTTATCTGTTATTTATATTAATCTTTAATTACTTTTTATTGTTATTTATATTATTAGAAAGATATCTTATAATCATTATAATTCCTATATAATTATACTAAGTATTTTTAAGTGAGTATATATATAATAAAATATTGAGTGTAGAACTAACTAAATGGACTTATTCATTTTTCTACATGAAATATATGTATGATATGTTTGCTATTCTTCTTTTTTTATCTTTTTCTTATTTTATAACTTAATTATAACTTAAAAAATAGAGAATTTTTTCTGCTCCCGAGAAATTCGTTATAATCCAATGCAGCAAAACAATAGGTATTTTTAGTAAAAAGAGGGGTTCTTGAGAAATATATAGAAAAAACTTCATATTTTCTATATATAGGTAATAAAAAAAATGAAAGTGTAATTATATGTTAGCAATTTTTTCTCCATTGTACAGTATTATTTGCATCCCAATTTTGTTGTCTTGAGTAGTATAGAATAGTACTCCTGCTAGAGTTGTTGCCGGTTCCGGAACTGGCGGTTTTGGTTCCGGAACCGGCGGTTTCGGTTTGTCAAATATGAGAACCGAAACCGAACAGTGGTTTTTACGGTTTGATCCGACTTCGGTTCGGTTTCGGTTTTGACCGGTTTAACCGTCGGTTCGTTTTGGTTCAATTCCGGTTCGGTATCCTGTTTTCTTTTTTTTTTCAAAATTTTGTTTTTAATTCGTTATTTTATACCGTCAATTGGTTTGTAAATTTTTTTATATTCAATAATTAACTATAATAACAATAATAAATTTTTTTCAAAATATTTTTTTAATAATTTTCAAAAAAATTAAATATTTTACTATTTATTACATAACATAATTTTAAAAAAAATTAGAAAAAAAAAAACTCATTAAATTTTATTAGATGTTCTCACTTGTGGCGGAGGAATACCGTGCTTACAATACCGAATTTAATTATACAATATAACTATACAACAATTA
Source organism: Flueggea neowawraea (assembly GCA_948243855.1). Taxonomy (NCBI): domain Eukaryota; kingdom Viridiplantae; phylum Streptophyta; class Magnoliopsida; order Malpighiales; family Phyllanthaceae; genus Flueggea; species Flueggea neowawraea. The sequence goes on from CAODLS011500156.1 coordinate 24,004, forward strand.
AATATACATGATAAATTAAAATACAAGTAAAAAAAATTAG